>QJPP01004211.1:0-184999 GCA_003996215.1 Jaltomata sinuosa
GGAGTGGTATGAAGCGGGATATAGCGGAGTTTGTATCTCGGTGCTTGAACTGTCAGCAGGTTAAGTTCGAGCACATGAGACTTGGTGGTTTGATGCAGCGACTCCCCATTCCTGAGTGGAAGCGGGAAGGGATTACTATGGACTTTGTTGTTGGTTTGCCTCGTACTTCTCATGGGTTTGTTTCCATATGGGTGATTGTTGATAGGCTGACCAAGTCAGCACATTTCTTGCCGGTTCAGACTTCTTATGGTGCAGAGAGGTTAGCTCAGATCTACCTTCGTGAGATTGTTCGGTTGCACGGGGTCCCAGCTTCTATCATTTCAGACCGCGGCACTCAGTTCACATCTCAGTTCTGGAGGGCTATTCAGCGTGATTTGGGTACAGAGGTTCATTTTAGTACTGCTTTCCACCCTCAGACAGATGGCCAGTCCGAGAGGACCATTCAGGTCCTGGAGGACATGCTTCGGGCCTGTATTCTTGACTTTGGAGGTTCTTGGGATCAGTTTGTTCCCTTGGCAGAGTTTGCTTATAATAACAGCTTCCATTCGAGTATCGGCATGGCACTTTTTGAGGCTTTGTATGGCAGGCGTTGCAGATCACCGGTAGGTTGGTTTGATGGTTTTAGTGCTGGGCCACAGAGCACAGATTTGCTTCGAGATTCCTTATACCGAGTCCGAGTGATTCAGGACAGACTTCGGGCAGCTCAGAGCAGGCAGAAGAGTTATGCTGATCGTCGGCTTCGTGCCTTGGAGTTTAGCGTCGGTGACTTGGTGTTTCTCCGGGTATCGCCCATGAAGGGCGTGATGAGATTTGGTAGGCGGGGCAAGCTTAGCCCCAGGTACATTGGCCCGTTTGAGATTCTGCAGAGGGTTGGTAGCGTTGCCTATCATTTAGCCTTACCTCCGATGTTTTTAGCTACCCATCCTGTGTTTCATGTTTCGATGTTGCGTCGGTATATCCTAGATGAGTCTCATGTGTTGCAGTGGGATTCAGTTCAGTTGGATGAGGGTTTAGCCTTTGTTGAGGAGCCGGCAGCTATTTTGGCCAGAGATGTCAGGAGATTGAGGTCTCGAGAGATCCCGGTTGTTAAAGTTCAGTGGAGGCACCGTCCAGTCGAGGAGGCTACCTGGGAGACCGAAAGGGATATGCGGGATCAGTATCCGCAGCTATTTTAGCCTTCAGGTACCCCCTTGACCTTGACTTTTGAGGACGAAAGCCCTTTTTTAGTAGTGGATGATCTAATGACCCTTCCGGTCATTCCCACGTTTAAGGTTTGAAGTCAAGCAAATCGACAAAAGATAGCGTAAGACCTTTAACAAATTTTCTGAACCTTGGGTCAAATGTCTCGGAGCTTTTCTCCCAATATATAAAGAGGTAGAAGTCCCCCAAAATACCAAATCGAAGGTTTACGAGTCTAGTTTCCAACGCACAAAACCTCACGTCCAACTGATCTCGGAGTAAAGAGTTATGACTGTTTTACCGTGGACTGTCTGGCAGAAAACGGGTTGCGAACCGGGTCGCGAACCGGGTCGGGTTAAACGCGATTTAAGCCTCGACTTCACGTTTTAAAATGCCATTTCAGTTCCGAAACAGTGATAAAAGATAAGGGAGGATCCCGAGAGAATTCTTGAGTATCGAAATCGTGCGTAGGCAAATTACGAGCCTAAACTTAAGAACTTTTTTAGCATCGTGCGTGTATTTGAAATATTTATTTAAAAGTTGAATTTGGTAAAAATTATATTATTATTACCTTTTTAAAATATTTTAAAGGTTTATGAAAAATATCTTTGATACGATATAAGTGTATATGTATTTATTTTATAAGGTTTTTATACTCCGTAATATTTTAACGGAGATAGTAAAGTTAGTTATGTTAAAATTATTATTATAATATAGTAGGTTTTTTGAAATAATTTTCTATGAATTATGGTATATTTAAAATATTATATTTATTTTACCACGAACTTATGCAATACCCGAGTATATACTTATCGGGACAAGTTGGTTGCCACCTCCACTTCCACGTGGAAGTGGAGGGCTAACACAACACATAGCAAGTGAAAGGTGGCAGCATGTTGAGTTACATTGAAATAATTTACTGCCTAACTTATATGTGCCTTACATATGAAATTAAGAATTGAACATGATTTGCATACTACTGTACATCATATTTGTTACGTGAGGAGTACTGTGAGAGGAAAACTTTGTGTTAATTATTCAATTTCTGAAAAGAAAATCAATTATCTACGTCAAGTTGTTCCATCCCAAATCCGATTCTGATTCCGATTTAGTTTTGGATTTTCTTGGAGTGGTACGAGCTTGGACATCGTTGTTCTAGCAGCTTGTCGTCGGACGACAGGTAGGTTACGGTTTATTTTTCCTAGACTCCGTATATATAAAATAAAATTATATTAATGGGCATCCTTGGGTTGGTTTATTAGGTTGGTACCACAGACCTTGACCGCTTTATTCATGTCCGCCTATTTTTATTCCTCCGTTGCTTGTAGTATTTGCGGATATATTTTATTTACCCTTGTGGTCCTGCGAGGCCTTGTTGACTCTGGAACATAGAAGGTGGGATTTTTGGGAATGTCCGCGAGTCCCGGACATAGAATTATCCTTCTAGGTTGGTTATGCTTGCTGAGTAGCTGTGGGCCTGTGCAGGGTCGATAGGTTGATTGTGAGCTGCGGGGCAGCTATTGTGTGTGATCATACCATTTCCATGCATATAAAGAGGTTTTATCCATGTTTTACTGTGGTTTTGGCTTCGGGCCTACTGGCACTGTTTTCTAAACCTTGCATGGCCCGGGGGGCCCGTTTTTGATGGAAATGATTCGGAAATGGTTGATTTCACTTGTGGAGATTTTTGGGCAAGAAAGTAAAATTATGTTTAAAATCATCAGTTTTATGATTATCGCTAGACTCGGCAGGGCCGGGGTGCTAGTTGAGTTTTCTTGTTACTTGAGATGATTTTTAGCCTCGGTCGGACCGAGCACCTGAGATGACTTTTTACTGTTTAGACCCCGGCTACGCCCGGGCACCCTTGGAGGGGTTTTTGAGATATTTTCCTACTATTTTTAGTCCTGGACAGGGTCTGGGCATGCATATTCGAGACTGGGTCTCTATCTTGATATCGAGACTGGGTCTCTATCTTGATACATGTTCTGATACTGAGATTTTAGTATGGGGTCGGGGACCTCCATGGACCTTGCTATCCGGGCCAGGGGCTACGGGCTGCGTGTGCCGGAAGAGGGGTATACGGTGGAGTAGAGGTATACGGGCAGAGTCCTTCCATGGAACCTACCTGCTGGGCCGGATCGGCGCCGGAGGAGGTACATACAGAGATACTATGGCACTTGAGATCTTCATGCATCATATCATTCATGGTTTGAGGTTCCACCCTTGTTTGTTGTTTGCTGATTGTACGCTCCGGTAGTATGGGATGCCGGAGGGTTTGTTTTCACTTGTTTGTGTTCCTCAGTTGTATGGGCGGCCGAGGGACTGTAGGTAGACTTTTGCTATTTACTTACAGAATTATTCTCTATTAGGGATAAGTATGAGACTGGTTACTGCTAGACTGTTAGTTTCTGGATTTGAGATTGATATGATTAGTTGGGTTTGATTCATGTCTCTGAGCATGCCTATTATTACTCTTTCTCTCTTCTTCCTACTCTTGAGGTTACCGGTATACCGTCCATTTCGTAAACTTATTTTGTATACACTGTTATTGCAAGGACCCCAGGTGCGTTGTTTCTTACTTTCACCTGTGCCTATGGTGTGTATATTCTGCTTACTAGCCTCACATGTGGTTCTGTTGATTTTCCTCTGGGCTAGTTCATGTGTACCTTTCGTTGATTTCTGTGACTACTTGCTTCTATTCTGTCTATTACTGCGCTTTTATCTTATATGTGCCCAGTCGGCCTATGATACCTACTGGGTACCTTATGCTTCGCATTTGGTGCTCACCCCTACCCCCTGCATCTTTGGGTGTAGATCCTAGCGTGGGCCATCGCCGTTAGATCATTGTGATTCGTGCTTGGAGATCTGTTGGAGACTACTTCAGGCTGAGGGTGAGCTCTTGGCGATCGGAGCTTAGCTTTAGTTTATCTTTTGCTTCATGTACTCTATTACCATTCAGAGACATCTGTATATATAGTTTTGGTTTATTTGCACTCCATGTATATAGTTTGGCTATATACTATGATACCAGGTCTTGGGATTTGGTTTAGTTTCCGCATATGTATATATTTATATCCCTGTTATCTATTTTATTCGTCTTGTTCCCTTATTTGCTAGATAGTAGCCCATTACTAACTGTTCTGGGCTACGGGGATTGGTTCACCTACCGGGGGTTGTAGGTGCCATCATGACCGAGAAATCGGGTCGTGACACTTTTCTTCTTTGTTTTCTCTTTTAAAATTGCCAGCTTCACCTCTTTTCTTCCATATTATTCCAAAATTCCATAATTTATCTCCCAAAACCTCCCAAAAATCCTTCAACTCTCCCAAAATCTTCTTCTTCTTTCTCACCGAACTCCCTCTGCTGCTGCCGCTAGTCACCACCACCATCGTCTCCAGTCGAAATGTTGGGTCACCATTTCTGCACCTTCAAAAGCTCCAATGTTTGCTTCCCTTATCAGAATCTTCACTTTTGGTAAGTTTCTCAATGTTAAATACATGTTTTTATGTTGATTGGCCACTCATATTGTAAATCCTGCTAAGTAGAATTGCCATGTTAATTTTGGGTGAGATCCAAATTTTTTAATTTGTATTATAGATTTTACTTAGGATTTACTTGGTAGAACTTGTTGTTATGATGATGCATGCTAACTGTAGTAATTTTTAGCCTTAAAATCTGTTCTTGGGGTAAAGTCTGAGTAACCCACTTGTGATAGGTGCATGATTTGGCTCTATGATAGATTGGGTGACGTCATTCTTAAGGGCAAATCATCATCTTCATGAGGTTTTGGTTAGAAATTGAGGTTTGGGGCTGAATTTGTTACTACTATTGTGCCCATGTTCTTTGTTGAATATGTGTATTGGGTGTATGATTTTGGTTAGGAGGTAGAAATTATTGATTGAATGAATGTGCCTAATTGTGAACAATTTATGTCTTGATGTTCCCGATGACAGACGGGGTAGTGTCCTTCTTAAGGGAAGTCATTAAGTTCTTATTTTGGTATTGAATTGTGTTGATGGATTCTGGGGAAGTTTGAGTACCGGGATATTTTGGTTGGGTCATATAATGCTTGGCCCTATTGTTTAAATAATTGGATTATTTGCCAAGTGCATTCCGCATGTACTGTTCTGCGAATCACATGCTTAAGGCCCAAGAAGAAAAGGTATTGAAAAATTCCATGTGTTTTCCTGTGCGTCTTGAATGCGGAATGCGGACATGTATGTGCGAAATGCACAGGGCATTGCACAGTTATGAAATGAGCTACAAGTTGACTGATTTGAGGAGTGAAGCATGGTGCAACGTGCACTTGTGCTGGTGATAATCACACCATACTTTGCTCATCAATGCAAAAATCAATATAGGATTTTGTTGGCTTATGCAAAGCTTCGTGCGATGCGCACATATGCTTGTGTGGCCGTACCAGGTTTGCACAAGCCTGCAGGAACCTGTTTTGTTTTTCTCCTTCTTGGCACTCCGTCTTTTTAGTTATAACCTTCTTTTATATTGTGTATAGATACGTAGTTCCTATTGCTTACCTCCATTTGTACGAATATGTCTTCCACTAGGCGTCACCAAAAGAGGTGAGCTACAAATTGCACTTCAACATCCACAAATATGGGCTTGCCTGTGCAAGAAGATGGTCCTACTGAGTCTAAAATCTGATTTGTCCTTGAGGGGATGGAGGCATACTATCTAAATTTTTGGGGAAAGCGACCATTTTTGAAAGTAAAGGGGTTTGAGTGGAAACATTCAAAGCTGAGTTCCCAAGCATACCTAGACAATTCTGTATAAGGGCCTGGGAACACTTTGCCAAAACTCCAGTCCCATATTTCCCTTATTTGGTACGGGAGTTCTATGCCTCATATCAGGCTAGGCAAGACATTCTAAAGCATAAGGTCCCAGTAAACAAGATACAATGTCTTGATTCACTGTTAGTGAGAGGCAAGGAGGTGGATATCAGCCCAGCAACCATCTATTTTTCTATATGGGATGATGAACCAATTCAGGAGTCAAGATATCTGGAGTGTGTAGCTACAAAGCAAGACCAGTATGAGTGGGTTGCTAGTGTCATTCCAGGAGGAACTCCTTTTTAGGCCATCTCAAAAGGACCCATCTACCGATCAGATCTTAAGTTTGATGCTCGAATATGGCCAGATTTTCTATACACACAATTCATCCTAACTAGTCACACCACCAAATTAACTATAGAGGTGGCCATTCTTATTTCATATATCATGTCTAGTTTAAGACTACATGAAGGAGAAATCATTGCCAAATAACTCAAGTGGAGGGCTAGACATGAGTCCACCTCCATGGCCTTTCTTGTACTCATATCACTTCTATGTTTGTAGGCACACTGCCCTATGTTTTTTCAGTAGACAAGACTAGCCAAGCTACTGGCATGGTCCACTTAGACCCAAGGCGGGACACAGATGCTTCGCATGTTAAGAAAAAACACCTTGCTCACAGTGCAATGTCAGTTAATACCCATGCTGAGACTGTTACTCATGATCATTTGGACACTTTCTCCCAGTCTCAAGGAGCATAGAACACCATCCATGTGACTTCCTAAGCAACCTCATCTTCAGGTTATTTTCTCAAACTTAGTGAACTTACTTACAAAAATGATGGGAGATTACAAAAGATGCCTAATGACATTCCATGCATGATTCAATTTGCCATTAAATCGGCTTTAAAGCCGGTAGTGTGAAGTGTGAGTAAGCTTTGTGCTAAAATAGGTACCATGGAAGTAGAGGTTGATCAGCTTAGATAAATGATACCTCATGTTGAGAAAAATATCTCTATTCAGGATCTTAATCTACCGGCCCCAAATTCTATGTTCCCTCAAAGGATTGCTAGCCCTCCGGATGATTGGTGCATGGGTTGGGATCCGAATAATGAAGAAGGACCATCCTAGATTCACGAAGAGATTGAACTATTCATTAAGGACCCCAAATCTTCAAAATCAGCTATCCAAACTTACTCTGACCATCCAATGTCTTATGAGAGGGAATGGGGTCCACAATCGAGATTCTTTTACCATGAGTTGATGACTTATGAGGACAAGTGGGAGATTATAGAAATATCTGGCCTCCTCTAGGTCAAATGGGATCCATCAATCCTACCAATGGAGAGATTTTAGCTTGACCCAGCGCATGCCTACATCCCACCACCGACATCACCACCACCTCGATCTCATAGGCCACGTCAGTAGTTTTACTGAAGGAGGCATCATCGCCACCATTAGTATCACCAGGGAGTTTTTACAGTCATTTTTATTTGTATAAATTTTTGTCCATCGAGGGCTATGCATACTTTAAGTTTGGGGTTTGTCTGTAATTATTTGTGAAGCTTGAAGTTTGTCTTAATTAGTGATTTACCTTTTGGCCTTGTGCTTAATTGTGCCCTCACCGGGCTTGATATTTTTTAATTGTGATTGTGTTGCCGGGTTAGTCTTACATATTTCCATTGTTTCACTACCCGTTCCTTGCAAATGCGCTAAGGGCCTACATCGAGGCTTGTTTTCAAATGATTTATGAGCGTGCAAATTTGGTAGTCGCCTTATTAATAGTATTTTAGCAATAAACTCCGAGGGTTTTCTTAATACCACAGTTCTTTCCAAAAAAGCAAATATTTCCTTTATTTTTCTTTTTCTTTTATTTTTGTGTCGAACCAGATTGGTGTTTCCCTATGATAGATTGAGAGGCAACTTTCTCAATGGAAAATGTCAAGTTTTAGTTTTAATTTGAGTCCGTGCTTTGCTTTTTTGAAAATGGACCCACCGAAAAATTTTCTTAGCAAGAAGGTTTTGAAGATGAAAGGAAAGAAGGAAAATGATTTTTTGACGAAAGCATTCTCTTTTCATGACTTGCACACTCTCGGTTGGGCTTGATCTATTCAGAAATGAGTATGTCATGAAATCAAAATAGCTTGTCAAAAGTAATTTGTCCTAATTGATTTTCATACAAATGTGGAAAATTCTTGTGGCATGATGCCTTGTGTGGTGAGGCTATACCTTCATTCTTGTGCATGTGTGCTGTCTAGAACTTGCCCTGAATGTGATTCAAAGGAAAATTCTAGATGTGACTGAGCTTGGAAGATTATCTTAGTCCCTTTTTGATCAACCACTTAACCCAAATAATTTCCCTTGACATCAATCCTAGTGAACCCCTTTGAGCTTGTGACCGTTCTTTGGCTCCTTGACCTTTTTGGAACCTCTATCTTGGTACTCGTCCTCCCTAGTGGCTTGAAAGTGAAACATAGGCTAAAATTCTAAGTTTGGGGGGAAATGAAATGACAACATGGGCAAAAGCCTAAGTTTAGGGGTGTATGTGCTTAATGTTGAGAACAAAAGGAATGCATTTCAAAGTGCAAGGTAGCCCCTTATGTTTGAATTGAAAATTGCTACAAAAGACCATTGCAGTGAGCAAAATGATTTGAAAAAGAGTTGGTGCTACCAAATGAAGGTGATACAAGGAGGTTGAATGATCAATATTGAAAGGGAAAAGATTAGGTTGTGTGAGGGAGAAATAAGGTGAAGTCAAAGTTAAAAAATGTGAGCGGTGTTGAAAATAAAAAGAAAGAGTGTTAGGGAGGTTTAGTCACTTGAACAAAATAAAATCCCCACCTTAGACCTAGCCAACATCGTAACTCGTAAGTCCTTAGTGATTTTGAGCTTGGCCACTCTACATTAGTGTCAATCTATATGAAAGGAAAGCCTATGGTTCGACATGTATGCACTTGAACTTCCTTGAGAGAGTGAGAGTTTTTGTGGTTGTCTTATAATCACTTGTATTGTGAAATGCATTATTGTAGGTGGGATTCTCTCTTGTGGTTAGTGACGTCAAGAACTCGAATTGAAACATGAAGTCTCTATTTCAATTGAGAGAAATAAATGAGACAAGTTGTGTGGAGAATCTCGAGGCAAACCTTGATGGTCCATGCTAATGACTTGAGAAGCTTAATGTCTTGTTTTGAAATGATCAATTTCCTTGAGTCTTTTCTTTGAGTTTTTTTGTTTATTATTTTTCTTAGTTTTTAGAATAGATTAATCTTGTGTGCCTTGATTGCGTTTTAGATCATAATTCATTCCTTACCTTATGAGTATCTTGCTTGAGGACAAGCAATAGTTCAAGTTTGGGGCTTTGATAAGTCGGTAATCTATCAACTTATTGAGATTTTAATCATTAATTATTGCTATATTTTGATGAGATTTAGAGGTTCTTATGTCCTCTATTGATATGAATTCAGGTACTCTTGGTCAAAGATAGAATTAAAGAAATTTGACCCAAAAGAGCTCACAAGGAGTTGAAGTGTGAAGTGATCAAGTGAGATGAAGATTCTGCAAATAGGTGTGGCAGAAGTGCAACATGCACAACCCTTGGTGCAGTCTTCACCTCCCTCCGCATAAAGCTCAAACGAAAAGAGAAGAATCTAGTAAGGGGTGCGGTCGCTGTGCGATACACACAAGGCCTAGTATGAACTGCACCCCGCTTTGCATGACAACGTAAGATCGTCCAAGTCACTGGTTTGCTTGTGTGGAGTTGTGTGATGCGCACAATGTGACGTGTGAAATACACATCACAGCATACAACTCTCGAGGGGAAATTTTGTCCACTTTTGTGTGACGGATAGGGAACATTCTAACACCAAATTTAGGCATAGTTTTGAAGAGTTTTTCAGTTTTTGAGCAAGTTTCTCTCCCAAGGCAAGATAGAGGGTTTCACTCTAATCACTCCATCTTGAACCTTGGATTCATCATACATGTAAATTTGAGATTGGATATTGGATTTCTTGCTACAATTAATGAAAAGGAATTTGAATTTCCCTATGGATATACTTTCTTCTTCCTTTAGCATGAGTGACTAAGTCTCTTTGTTTAGGGATGTGTTAATGATGGGTACTTGATTAAAGGGTATGAGTCTTGCTTATTTGTGTTTATAATTGCTAATATGACATGAGTCTAGTGATTTCACCATATTTTAACTCTAACATTTGTGGTTGTAAACATTGATTTAAATTACTTGATTATGTTCTTTCTTGAGAAAGGGTTTCATAATTTTGGATGTGAAATTGCTAGTCGATACTTGGGATTTTGCCTAGATTGAGGCTATAAATAGCTCAATTTATGAGAAACACCCATTTAAGGGTCTAAGCTAGAGATAGTGTGACCTCCCCAAGCCTATATTGGTTGGTTAATGGTAAATACCATGGTGATTGAACAAAGACCATTGGATAAATGATCGTGAGATCAAAAAATTAGCATTCATGCCTAAAACAAATCCTACCTATGTTATTTAGTAAGAATTTATGCAATTGAGCAAGTACCTTGCCCATGTTCGAGTCCCATCAGAAATACATCCCTAGTCGTCCTCTCTCTTGTTTACACCTTGCATTTACTTTGTTGTTTGGTTTGAAATTGAATTATGACAGATTTCCAATTCCCCCCTCTTTTAATTTATTGTTATTTGAACAATTAACTCTAATTGTGAGATCTTTTCCCACAATCTCTTTTGCTAAGCTACAATTCCCTATGGGATCGACCCCGACTCCCGTCGGGTAATATAAATTTTGTTTTGCTTAACGATCGCCATCACCTCCATAATGGAGAGTGTCATTTGAGCATTATTTATCAGCCTCAAATGGACCCTCACTATGAGCCCTCTTCCTTCTAGCACTCAAAGGCTCAAGCCCCTCATCATCAACAAATAGATCAATATGTATGCCAGGTACCGTCGGAACAACAATAGCAATGGAGGGTATAACAGAAGCATGGCGAGTGAAAAGTGAACCAATCTAATCTTAAAGCTACCCCACCTCTCCCTGTATAAAGCCCAAGTTAGGGATCTGTATGCCTCATAATTGAATAGTTAGTCGGCACTCAAAACCATCTATTCACCTATTTATCTCGCAAGTGGCTGCATCGATATCTCTCTGAACCTGCGCTCTAACTCTCACCTCAGGAGCTGTAACAGTAGACCTCACCCAGGGCTTTAACTTCTTTAGCAAATCAGACATTTGTTGCTCCATCTATGTGTAGTGCTAGACCATATAAGAACTCAGCGGTGATGGTAACCATGCCAAAAGGATTTGGGCGCATGGGTGTAATAGGAATAGTAGTTGGTGGTCTGGAGGTCGAAGGTGTATATGCCAAAGTTGTGTCACCCTCTGTTATGGTACTAGCTCCAGGAACTGGAACCTCTGTACTATGCTCTGTGCATTATGGCGTGTTACCAATATTAACCTAATCAACAAGAACTGTCGACCCCTCAAATAATACTGCACTGGATAAAGTGGAGGTTTGTGCTCGTCGCTGGGCGGCTGGATTCATTTCATCTTTAATCAACCCTGAGTCCTGAGTCCTAGTCACCTCAATCAGATGGTTAACACCTAGCGTAACAGTAACAGCTAAATCCATACATAATTAGTGATCAAGTAGGGCAAAGGGATGCTAGTATTTGTTCTGAATGCCGCTTATGAATCTCCTCAATATTATACCGCAGAATATTAATTTCATAACTAGCACTAATAATGGCCACCAACACTGCCCAATTTGGTGTCAGAGTGTTATCCACCTGAGTCAGACAAATATGAGATTGCACCACAGCCCACCAAAACTTTCTTGCAAAACTCAGGGACTTCTTTATGATCTTACCTCTCGTAACCCACTCACCATCCTCTCCATGGTCAACAATGTATCCTCCAACCCATCTTAATTTCACTTTCTTGGTCGGGTCTTTCATTTTGTTTCTATCCCACACTGTCTGCATGTTGTGATCAAACTTGGTTGTGTCAATCGACAACTCGTGCTCAGGACCATAAAAAATGCTGGATCATTCGCTTAGAGATGTCAACTGGTGCACGTCGTACTAATGTGCTGGAAGTTGGGGGCTGGTCCAAGCATTTCTGCTTTGGTGTGGTAAACCCTTGTATTGTGGCTGCATATGAGGCATAGAACTCCCGAACAATCTCAGGGTTGTACCTGCTTGATGGCTTATCCATCCACTAAAACTAGTATCTATCAAACACTGCATGTATGTCAGAGATAGAGGTCAAGCCCTTAGACAGGATCCGCAGCTCTGCAAAGATGCCCCTCTTGGGTGTTCCCTTATCACTCAACGCAGTATTCTTATCATACATTCTCTGCATGCCTACTCTCTCTACCTCAACTCTCCTCTAATTCTCAGAATCTATCATGGATGGCTCAGTAGAACTCTTTAAAGAATCAGACTAAGAAGAATTAGAACTTGAGCCACTTCCTGTAATGGTAGCTGGTGAACTCTCCATGTTTTCCCCATTGTTGTTCCCAGAACTGACGACCCCTCTCTCTCCTTAGACTTGGGAGTAATAGTCACCACCTATATTACCACCGAGAGAGTAAGTTGTAGTGCTGTCTTATCAATATCCTGAGTACTTACTCCTCATATTGTGGTTTGAGGCTCTATATTTGGATCCATCTGGATTTCATAAACCTCTTCCGACCCACTCTTTTCACCTTTGGAGGCTTGTCTATGAGTCTAGATTTCAATTTATGAGCCCTTTTGCTTATTTCCTTTGAGGCGCATGCTCCACTTTTTTTGGAGTGTTTTTAGGAAGCATAGTACCTGCAGGGGAGAATATTAGTACACAAACTTTGAAAAAGAACACACAAAATGTTTCTGAAATTTTGAGAATAGGGGATGCACGAGTGGGATCAATAATTCATGAAATGAACCACAACCCTTGGAGACCTCTCATGGATCCCAGGAATAGAACAGTGGTCTGCAGGTCTGAGCTCCACGGAGGTCATCCATGGCTCGTGGTTTAATCCATGGCTCATGGATGACCCTCGTGGAAATAAAATCAGAGGCTCCAAAAATGGGTCAGATTTTCATAAGCATTATTCACGAGTCTTAAAATGAACCATGACCCATGGATTGCTCCTGTGATTATTCATACAACAGCCAATACCAACTTCAACATTATTTTACACAAATTAAACTCAATTTCACCATTAATGCATAAAATGAAATCATATGCCAAGTATTTACTCAACAACTATCATCCCCTAGGGTTTTAAACATCTATTTCACAAAAGGTCAACCCTAGGTAAAGTTATTTCAACCAAAAATTCAATCAAGGTTACAAATTACTTCGTACCTTAGAATTAATGGAAGAACTTGAGTAAACACTGGTAGAATTAAACCACAACCTTGACTCACGATCAATTTATTTACTTTGTCTCTGTTTTGGCACTTTTTGTGAGGAAGGTGATGGGTTTGAGTGTTTTAGGGAATTTGGTGTTTAAATAGGAGTTGGAGAAGTTGACGGAGTTTTAGTGTGTAAGGGAATGTGATAGGGTTCAAAATGACAAAAAAAAATTATATTCAAGGGTTTTAACCAAAATTGAGGTCGTAGGTCGGGTCGGATTCGAATCGAGTGAACAAAATTTTAAAAGAAACTTACCTGAGTTCCACAAGCACTATTCATGGGTAGTGGAATGAATCACAGTTCATGGAACATGCTCGTGGAACAAGTCCTGCCAAGGTGAATTTTGTCCATACAATATGACCATGGTCTACGGTTTGTGGTTTAAACCACAACTCATGGACCTGGCTTGTGGAACAAGTCCTAAACTCAACCATTTCCCTGAGTTTCCACGAGTGGATTCTACAGCCCGTTGTTTGAACCATAGTCCGTGAACCTAGCTTGTGGATCCTCACTTACCTCTTTTTCTGATTTTATCTTTTCCAATGCCTTTTTGCTACTTGTCCCTGCACACACAGCAAACATTAGCCTTGGGATGCCGCTCAAGAAGCGCCTAATTTAATGTTGTGGCACGATGCAAGTTACTTAACTACTCAAACTTCATCAACTTACCTCTATGGGTTACCTCCCAAGCAGCGCCTGATTTAATATTGAGGAATTATACAAGTTCCCTTGTTACTCAGACTTCACCAAGAGCCTAGACTTCCACAACTTTGATCTCCTGTGCAGTTCCCAAATAAGCTTTGATACGCTTCCCATTAGCCTTGAACCACTTGTATTCATGGTTTTCACGATCTATGGCACCATGTGGGAAAACTTGTACCACATTAAATGGTCCAATCTATTTAGATTTTAGTTTTACAGGAAATAAGTGAAGTTTTAGAATTGAACAGTAAAACCAAATCACCTAGCGCAAAATCTCTCTTTCCAATCTTTCGGCCATGGTACAACTTTATCTTATCTTTGTGCAAGACTAAAATATCATAGGCGTTGAGGCAAAACTCATCCAACTAATTTAGCTGACCAAGCCTCTAAAAAAAGGCTGCATACCAATCCAAATTAAACTTCTTCAGTGCCCACATGGCTTTATGCTCAAGCTTCACCAGTAGATGATATGCCTTCCCAAACATAAGCTAATATGGTGACATACCTATTGGTGTCTTGTAAGCAGTCTGGTATGCCCAAAAGGCATCATCCAGCTTCCTAGACTAATCTGTTCTATTTGCATTCACAGTCTTTGCTAGGATTGTCTTTATCTCACGGTTGGACACCTCAACTTACCCGCTAGTTTGCGGATGATAAGGGGTTGCAACTTTGTGATTCACTCCATACTTCTCAAGTAAAGAGAAAAACATCCTATTGCAAAAGTGATAGCCTGCATCACTAATAATCGCCCGTGGTGTACCAAATCTGGAAATCATATTCTTTTTCAAAAATGTTGTGACACTTTTTCCTTCATTATTCGGAAGCACAACTGCCTCCACCCACTTGGATATATAGTCAATAGCCACCAATATGTACTTCATCCCATTAAAACTCAAAAAAGAACCCATGAAGTCTATGCCCCACACATCAAACAGTTCAATCACAAGGATGGGAGTTAGAGGAAGCTCATGATTTCTTTATATACAACCTTCTCTTTGACATCGATTACAGGCCCTAGCATACTCATGAGCATCCTTGTGGAGGGTAGGCCAATACTAACCACTTTGCAAGATCTTGTAGGCTGTTTGGATGCCACTATGATGTCTCCTAATAGGGAATGCATGACAAGCCTCCATTATATCCATCATCTCAGCCTCAAGCACGCATCTACGAATCATGGTATCAACACACACACGAAAAATGAATGGTTCCTCCCAGAAGAACTTCGTAACATCTGACATAAACTTTCTCCGTTGATGGATGGACAAATCAAGAGACATCATATCACTCGCTAAATAGTTAGGAAAGTATGCAAACCATGGAAACAAATCTTGAGAGGCATCCAACACTTGCTCATCTGGGGAAGTGTCATCAATCTCGATTTCATCCTTCAGCTTCAGCATTGCCTCTTCCTCCAATCTGGACAAGTGGTCAGCTACCTGATTCTCAATCCCTTTTTGGTCCTTGACCTTAGTCAAATTCTTACAGCAGAAGCACCCACAAAATCACCCTAGGTTTAGCATCCTTCTTTTCCATGAGGTACCTAATAGCTTCATGATCAGTGTGCATAATTACCTTGGTGACAAGCAAAGAAGACCCGAACTTTTCAAATGCAAAGACCACAACAAGCGGCTCTATCTCTGTCACAGTGTAATTCTTCTGGGTGGCATTCAGTACTTTGTTAGCATAGTATATAGGATGAAGGATCTTTACACGTATCTATCCTAGGACTTCTTCTTACACCACTCCACTAGCATCAAACACAATTTTTTATGGTTAGGCCCAACCAAGCGTAACAATAATGGGTGCAAAGATCAACTTTTGCTTGAGACACTAAAAAACTTTTAAACATTAATCATGAAAAACAAGCTTCACCTACTTCTCCAACAATTTGCACAAGAGATGTGCAATTTTTGAGAAGTCCTTTATGAACCTGCGATATAAACTAGCATGCCCTAGAAAGCTTCGGATATCCTTCACAGAAATTACAGGAGGAAATTTCTCAATCACCTCAATCTTTGCTTTGTCAACCTCAATACCCTTCTTGGAAATCCCGTGTCCAAGCACTATACCCTCTTTAACCATGAAGTGACATCTCTCCCAATTCAGCACTAAGTTACAATCTTCACATCTCTTCAACATACAACTCAAATAGGCTAAACAATCATCAAAAGAGTCACCGACTATAAAAAAGTCATCCATGAATACCTCAATAGTGTCCTCCACCATACCTGAGAAAATCTACATCATACATCACTGAAAGTTCATTAGTGCAATGCATAACCTGAATAGAATCCTTTTGAATGCAAAAGTCCCATATACGCAGGTGAAAGTTCTCTACTTTTGGTCTTCAAGAGCAATCAAAATCTGATTGTATCCCGAATAACCATCAAGAAAATAATACCATCCTTTACCAGCAAGATGGTCTAACATCTGATCCATGAATGGCATCGGAAAATGGTCTTTCTTGGTCTAAGAATTCAACTTCCTGTAGTCATGCATACATGCCAGTCTGTGACTAGTCTCATAGGAATTAACTCATTCTTAGTATTTGGAACCACAGTGATTCCACCTTTTTAGGCACACACTGAATTGGGCTCACCTAGTTTCTATCTGCAATAGGATAAACCACACTTGTATATAACCACTTAATGATCTCCTTCTTGACAACTCCTTGCATAGGTTGATTCAACCTACACTGATGCTCAATACTCGGGATATAATTAAGATCAAGATTGTTTTTTTGCGTGAATATACCTTGTGGAATTCTAATAAAGTCAGCAATGGACCAACCAATGGCTCTCTTGAACATTCTCAAAATAGATACAAGAGCCTTAACTTGCCCTTCACTTAAATCTACAGCAATAATAACATGCAAAGTATTGTTGGCTCCCAAGAAGACAAATCGCAGGTGTGATGGAAGATCCTTGAACTCCAAGACTGGAGGCTCCTCAATAGAAGGTCTAGTTGGTAGGGTTACTCGATTCTTCAGGTCCAGATCAAGATTTTTCAGAGCATATGATTAAGACCTCACACCAGCAAGTGCTTCCACCATATCATCATATTCAACAATATCTTCTCCATCAAAATTCATAATCACAGCTGCAAGTGCTTCCACTCAAAGACGCTCCTCCACAAGTACTATTGGCTACTCTCATCAACTACATCAATCACTAATAGCACCTGCATGTCATTAAGGTACTTCATTGACTAGAAAAGGTTGAATGTCAATTCCTCATCATTAAGTTTGAACTTTATCTACCTTGTTTCCAAATCAACCAAAGCACGTCTAGTGGAAAGGAATGGTTATTCTAAGATGATGGGGACCTCACAATCTAGAATCACAAAGTACACTGGAAAGATAAAATACTCCACCTTTACAAGAACATCATATAGAATCCCTTCTGGCCTTTTCCCTATGTGATCTGCCATAAAAAGTTGCATTGTTGTCAGTTTGGGGGCTCCCAAGCCCAACTATTTCAACACTGCTAAGGGCATGAGATTTATGCTCGCACCTAGATCACATAACACCTTAGAAAAGTAGAAAGATCCCATGGTGCACGTGATAGTGAATGCTCCATCATCCTCTCTCTTCTACACAAGAAAATGGGAGGCAATTGCACTATAATGGTTTAAATTATTGGCAGGCTCAAAACTCACGGTTCTCTTCTTCATCACCAAATCCTTTATGAACTTTGCATATTCGAGCATTTGTTCTAGTGCTTCTACCAAAGGAATATTCACTAATAACTACTTCAACACAGAGATGAATTTTCTATACTTTCCTTTTCGTCCTTCTTGACTAGTCTTTGTGGGAAAGGTAGAGGAGGTCAGGGTATAGGCTTTAGAACTTAAGGGACCTCATCTTACATCCCTTTGGTAGCTACAGGTTTCTTCTCACTTAAGTTCTCATTACCACTCTTGTCTTCCGAATCAACCACACCTTCAATTTTCTCTTTCTCAGGCTCAGCCGGTTCATCAATAACTATCAGGACAGGTGGATTAACAGTTCGTTTCCCAATTTGAGAAATCAATGCCATGCAATGCCCATCATTTTTTGGATTCTGGACTATATTATGGGGAAGTGTACCTTTTTGGTGTTGATTCAAGGCTATAGACATTCGACCCAACTACTGCTCAATTTTCTTGATAGAGTTGGCATGCGACTCTACTTTCTGATTCATGCTTTAGATGTCAGCACGAATTTCCTTTATGTTGTCATCGCTCGCCTCTACCTTTTTGAGCACCCTAACTAATATGTCTTCTATCCTTGTAAGACTGGAACCTCCTTCATAGTTCCAGAAGGGACATATACAACACTTCTATCATTCTTATATCCATCCCTCTTGTTCAAGTTTCAATCTCAGTTTCTAGACCAGTTGTAGTTATTGTCGCTATCTATATCTCTTCTTTGACCCAGCCAACTTTCCTAGTTGGACCCTTGGTTGTTGGCCCAAAAACCTGCTACCTGATCATTTAGGAAGTGGCATCTTCATCAGATTCAGAGTCCTCATGCCTAGGTGCTTTAACTTGCGAACTATCCACTTTTACCTTTTCAACTTCGGTATCCATAACATATTTAGCAATAATACCAGTTCTCATTTTCAACTCTGCCAAGTCTTGACCAAGCTCCTATATTATTGCTGATCTATGGACTTTCCAACAGCATAAGTTCTGGCTAGAACATCAGACTCTCTCATGTGCCAAGCCATATTCGTCTTTGTGACTCTATCCAGCATCTCAGATGTGGCTGCATAAGTATTATCCATGAATTCATCTCTAGTGACAATGTCATCTACCACCTTGGTGTTTTCATTTAGTGCCCTGTAGATGATCTCCATCAAGGTCTCACTCGGAATCCTATGATTCAACACCTCTTTCAGCTTTTTGTTAAACATAAGCCATGTCTCATAGAGTGCCTCTGTGCTAAACTGCTTGAAATTATAGATTTCCTATTTCAACTGCAACATCTTTGATGGTGGGAAGAACCTCTCCAAGAACTTACTTTTCAATTCCCTCCATGTGGTAATCAAATTATCAGGAAGATCAGTTAGCCAGAGAGTTGCCTCTCCAATCAAAGAAAATGGGAATAGCCGCAATCAGATGGCATCCTGAGATACCCCAGGTAACTTGTAAGCTTTTCGAATCCCCACGAAGTTCAACAAGTTTAGGTTAGCATCATCAGTGGGTTTTCCTGCAAATAGGCTCTTCATGGTCAGCAATGTGATCATGGTGCTTGTGATATCAAAATTTTCCCAGCACCAAATAGTTATGGCACTATGGAACCAGTAGATCTTGCTTCATCAAGATCAATATCATCATCATTGACAATGTAAAGAGGAAATATTGGGGTTGTTGTTGCTAGTGAACCCTATTTCCTCTCTATCTAGCTTAATCTTGGGGTACATTCTGCCGAGCTGCCTCATCTCTCCTAGCTTATTCATTTAGTATAGCCTGATCGGCTATCACGACCCAAAATAGGTCCATGATGGCGCCTACATAACCCCCAGTAGGCAAGCCAAACCCAATGATGTAGAAGACAATAAAAGCAGTTTAAGTAAGAAAAGCGGAAGACATACATAAAAGAGATAGAGCCAATAGCATATATACATACCAACTATATCAAATATACAAAAGATGGCCCTAAAGTGACAAAGAAGACAAAACATACACTAGAACCAACCCGGACCTAGTGTCACTAGTACAAGAGCGGCTAAAGTACAGAGTAGCTATATAAAAGACTCTGTCTATCCAAAAATACAAAATATAGATAGAAAATACAAGATGGAAAGCATGTAAAGTCTCCAAGATGCCAACTGCAATAGGTCTCGAATAATGGGAGGATCAAAGGGGGTGGCTCGTACTAGGTGTTGCATCAGAAAAATATGGAGAGTGTAGTATGAGTACCAAGACAACGAGTACCAAGTAGGTATCATAGGCCGACTGAGCACAAAAATATAATATATATAATATAAATTACAGGAAAATACATGAATAAAATAGGGATCCACTTAAATCTAGTTATAATACTGACAACATAACCAAATGAACCAATCAGACTAAATAATAACAAGAAATCAGCTGACAATCCAATTGCACCAAAGTCAGTACAATGTAATGGGAGGTGATTAATGTATGAATGCATAATAGTATAAACTTGGAATAATGCATCGGGCGCTCGGAATACCACATCGGACTATGCATATTTATATATATATGTATGTAAATAGGAAGTAAAAACCCAAAATAACACATCAGGGGTACGTAATACCGCATCGGACTATAACTATGCATAAAATAGTGTTTTCCCTTTTTCCTTCCAAAATTCATAGTAAGACTCAAGATAACTCATTTAAAATACAAAAATCATAGTAGCCGGAGTGAACCTCAAGTTTGAACCAAAAACCTTCGAAACACCCTCTTTTTTGTGTCGATGATAAATAATGCAATATGAGCAGGAAATATCCATAATAAGAGAAAATAGCACACAACAAGGCAAAACAGGGCAAAATACCCTTCAAATCAAGAGAACTGAGGCTGTGTTTTTATCTCTTGGCTCACAATCTCTAGTTTCAGAACATGTCTTCTAACAAGGGTAACGTGAAGAGGAGCTCACGCAGGACAACTGCTCCCTCCTCTTCCAAGCCAACTTCAAAGGGGAAGAAGAAAGTCTCATTGTCCCGTGACCAAGTCTCAGAGGAGGAGAGGATTTAGTTTTGTATGGAGGGCATGAAAGTGATCTACGAACGTGACAGGGGAAGGTCCTTCAGTGAGGAGTAGAGATTCAATCTGAATGCAGTGGGGGATAATCTTCCCAAAATCCCCACTCAGTTTGCTAATTGCCCGTGGCACCCATTTCAAGAAACGCCCGGGATCTATTACAAGGAGTTGGTTTGGGTATTCTTTGCCTCATATCAGGCCACGCAAGATGCTCAGGGCAACGAAGGAGGTTGTGAGAAATTCCCCACATTGTACTCAGTTATGGTTCGGGGAAAAGAGATTAAGATCACTCCAGTTGCAATAAATGCCATCTAATAGAGCAATCCAATTGAGTCAGCACCTGTCCTCATGGAGAATTTACTTCTCAGGCACAAACCTCTGGAATGGGCTACCCCCATCATTGCGTTAGATTCTCCTTCCTGGGCTACTATGGGAGGCGATATCCCCCGCCTAAATTTATACTTCGAGGCTCACTTGTGGTATGACTTTGTGCGCTCCCATCTCATACCTTCTCAGAATGACCAAAAGATCACACACGATGGAGTCATGTTGATAGCTACAATCATGGCAGTATATCATATCAATAAGGGGGAGGTCATAGCCTTAGTGATAAATAGGATATCTCGAAGGAGTAGTGACGCCTTTCCCTTCCCGGTGTTGATCAGCAAGCTATGTGTATAAGCTGGTGTTCCCTTATTTGAATGTGACACCCCTAATCCTAATTTTTGTGTGTTGGATCTTGACAAGAAAACCGACCAGGATACTCCTCGATTTAAAAGGCCTAAAGTGGAATCATTGATGGAAGCCGAAGATGATGATTCGGATGTGGAAATGCATACCTCTCCTCCTCCTTCTCATCCTACCTCAGAAGGACACACACCCTTAGCCACTGCACCTATAGAGCCACTCAGCCTCCAAGACATGGTTAACAAGTCATACAATCACGAGAGGCAATTGCAGGGTTTATCAAATGATCTACCGGGTTTAATTGATAGGTCAGTAAAAGTAGCCATGAAAGAAGATGTGGAAAGCACTCTAAATCTGATGAAATGAGTGGATGCTTGCGAAAAATCTCTCAAGTCCCTTCAGAAACACATGGATAATGAAAAAGGGAAGAATCTAGTAGAGCATGAAGATTTGACCATATTTCCTCCACCTCGAAAGATTCCTGATCCCTTAGATAGCTTATTTGTCGCCTATGTGGATGAGGAGCTACCCGGTGATGATGATCAAGAGTCAAATGATGATGAGAACCCCGAGTTTCAGAGGATTCTTTGTGATTCCACTCTTTTTACAAACTCCCGATGGGGTGGTGCTAGCCCCAGTTGCAAGAATGTTGAAGAAGAGGTTGTTGCTGCTGATTATGATGATGAGGATTAAGTCCTACAGGGAGTTCCACCCTCTTTCCCATTGCATTATGATCATTGAGGGAAATGATTCTTTTATGGGGAGGGCATGGCTTTACTTACTTGCTTTTGGTGCCCGTGAGTGGGCTTGAGACAATTTATTGCCCTTGCCGGGCCTAGTTGACATTTCTGCTTAGTTTTATTTGGCCCTTGTCGGGCACATTTAGGATGATAATTGTGATGCCATTGTTTTTCTTTTCTTTAGATTATGTTTTTGCTTTACTTTTTACTTTGATCTTAATAGTGCCCTCGCCGGGCTTGAATTTTATTGAGTGTGTGTCGGGTTGGTCTTACATGCCCCATTATTTCACCACCTGTGCCTTGCAAATGCGCTAAATGCCTATACCTAGGCTTGTTCTTGAATGAAATTATGAGCGCAAATTTGGTTATCGCCTTGTTAATTGTAGTGTAGAAATAAACTCTGAGGGTTTTCTTAATACTACGGTTCTTTCCCAAGGAGAAAAAGTTTTGATTATTTTCTTTTTCTTTTCATTTGTTTTTGTGTGCCGAACCAGGTTGGTGTTTCCCTATGATAGACTAAGAGGCGACTTTCTTAAGGAAAAATGCCAAGTTTTAGTTTAGAATTGAGTCCGTAAGTGTTGTCTCAAAATGGGCCCACCAAAAAAAAATTCATGGCAATTTATTTTTGAAAATGAAAGGAAGAAGGGAAATGAATTTTTGAGAAAAAACATTCTCTTGTCATGACTTGAACACTCTCTCTTTGGCTTGATTAACTCACAAATGAGTGTGTAATGAACTCGGAATAGCTTGTCAAAAGTCATTTGCCCTAATTGATTGTGGGACTAATGAATGAAGTCTTGTGGAATGATGCCTTGTGTGGTGAGGTTGTACCTTGATTCTTGTGCATAAGTGTCATCTAGAACTTACCCCGAATGTGATTCAAGGAAAAATTCTAGGTGTAACCGAGCTTGGAATATAACCTCAGGCCCTTTTTGATAAGACACTTCACCCAAATAACTTCCCAATGACATCAAATCCTAGTGAACCCCTTTGAGCTTGTGACCATTCTTTGGCACCTTGTCAAGACCTTGACCTTTTGGAACCTCTATCTTGGCACCCATCCTCCTTAATAGGGGTGCATATGATTTAGTGAGGATAAGAAAGGAAGTGAACTTCAAGTTCAAGGTAGCACCTTAATTTCAAATTGAAAATTGCTCCAAAACGACAATCCAATGAGCAAATTCAAAAACAAAAATTGGTGCTACCAAGTGAAGGTGATATAAGGTGTGAATGATCATGAGTTAAAAAGGAGAAATCTTTGGTTGTGCGAGGGAGGAATAAGGTGAAGTTGAAATGGAAAAATATAAGCGGTGTTCGAAATGATAACAAAGAGCATTAGGGAGGTGTAGTCACTTGAACCAAATGATATCCTCACCTTAGCCCTATCCAACATTGTAACCCGCAAGTCCTTGGTGATTCTGAGCTTGGCTACCCTATATTAGTGGAAATTTATATGAAGGGCAAGTCTATGGTTCGAAGCGTATGCATTTGAACTTCCTTGAGAGAGTGCGAGTTTTCTTGGTTATCTTATAATCTCGTGTTTTGAGAATTGAATGATTGTGCGTGGGATTCTCTCTTTTGGTGAGTGGCATCATGCAATCAAATTGAAGCATAGAGTCTCTATTTCAATTGAGGGGAATGAATGAGACAAGTTGTGTGGCGAATCTCGAGGCAAACCTTGACGGTCTATGCCAATGACTTGAGAAGCTTAAATGTATTGTTTTGAATGGCAAATTCCCTTGATTTTAAATGAGAAATGATGTCCTTTTTAAAAAGGTTTTGAAATGACCAATTGCCTTGAATTTGTGGTGGTCCAAATTAAGATGAGCATAGTAGTTGAGTCCTTTGTTTGAGTTTTTTGTTTGTTTATTTTTCTTAAATTATTAGTATAGAGTAGTCTTTTGTGCCTTGATTGCACCTTAGCATAATTCATTCCTTGCCTTGTGAGTATCTTGGTTGAGGACAATCAATAGTTCAAGTTTGGGGGTTTGATAAGTCAGTAATCTACCAATTTATTGAGCCTATATCTATGAATTATTGCTATGTTTTGAGTCAATTTAGAGGTTCTTATGGCTTTTATTGATGTCTATGCAGGTACTCTTGATAAAATATGAAAAACAAGAAGATGGACCCAAAAATAGCCAAAAAGGAGCTAAGTGTGAAGAGCTAATAAAAGATGAAGAATCTGCCATGGGATGCGGTGGATGTGTGACACGCACAAGCCGAGGTACGGTTTGCACCTCCTCCACATGAAGATGCCAAAGTTGCTGAATATTCTGCAAATGAGTGCAACCGTTGTGAGACACGCACATGCCATGGTGTGAAATGCACCACCTTCGCACGAAGCCCATAATTTTAGTTGAAGTCACTGGTCGAGTTAAAGCAGGTGTGCGACGCGCACATCGCGACATGCGAACCGCACATTGCATCACATACATCCGAAAGGGCAAACTTGTCATAATTTTATGTGATGACTTGGGAACATATAAAAGGACATTTTAGGCTCAATTTGTATATACAATACTTCAGACCTGAGTCTTAAAAATAATTCATGCTTTGTAAATAATTTTCCACCTCCATTGAGAAGAGGGTTTCAATCCAAATCTCTTGGTCAACAATTTGTGTGCCAAATTTGATTCTAGAACTTGAGATTCAACTATAATGGATAGAAATTTTACTTACCCAGACGGTATCTCTTCATCTCCCACTATGAGTGGCTAAATTCTCTTGTCTAGGGGTGTATTGATGATGGGTGCTTAGCTAATGGGTGTGGGTGTTGTTAATTCACCTTTATAATTGCTTATTTGACATGGGTCTAGTAATTTCACCAAGTTTTAATCCTAAAATTGGTGGTTGCAAACATTAATTTACATTACTTAGCTATGTGATTGCTCGTGAGAGAATTTCATAGTTGTGGATGTGAAATTGCTAGTGGGTACTTGGGAATCCATTTAGATTGGAGGCACGGAAAAGCTCTAATCGCAGGAATCTCCCATTTTAGGGTCCGAGCTAGGAATACGATGACCTCCCCAAGATAATGTTGGTTGATTGTTTATCACACCGATGGTGTTCTAACCGAAATCATTGAAAATATGGATGTCTATCGGGAGATAGCATTCCACACCTATGACCAACACTATTCATGTTAATAGGTGAGAGTAGAAGTGAATTAATGATTACCCATCCTATAGCTAATGCCCCATCGCATATGCATCCCTAGTCTTCTAAATCACATGGTAAACCCATCTTTAGTGTTATTGCTTATTGTTGAATTGTGTTAGTAGTGACAACTTTCCGAATTCCCCCAATCCTTTTACTTGTTTTTGTTTAAGCAATTACTCTAGCCTTGAAATGAACTCATACAATCTCTAGTTGGCTAAGTCAAGTCCCTTGGGTACGACCTCGACATCCGTTGGGTTTATAAATTTGGTTTTGCTGCACGATCGTCGTGGCCTCCTAATTGGAGAGCACGATTTGACCATTCATCAAAAAAAAGTTGGAGAAACCAACTTAAAGTTGTCAGTGTTGTCTAGGCGAATGCGGCTAGGCGCGGCTAATGCTGCTGCGTGAACGCGGCCATGCCATGTTTAGGCAATGGCCTGTTGGTGCCATGACATCAACTAGCTGGCAAGAACTATGCAAACATGAAACTTTTCTCCAATGGACCTTCGGGAACACATCTAGGGTCCTGTGAAAACAAAATACATGACCTATTAAACTAAAAATGGCATTCCAGACTCAACAGAAACAATGAAAATTCCCTACGGAGGTCGAATTAATGAAAAGTGCGCCCCACTCCCAAAAACCAACTTAAGGCCAACTTTTCTAAAATGGAACCCAAGGGACAAAAACAAGTCTGGAAGCCTCGGGACCCAAACCAAAGGTCCCTGTATCCCAAATTCAACATTTTAGAGCTAACGACACTGACAGAATTTCCAGCCGAGGCCGTCTTCTTCAAATGTTGACCAAAGTCAACCCCACATGCAAAACTAGATTAAACACACATAAAACAACTCAATACCAAACCAAAAACACCCTGACCCAGACCAAGGGTCCCACTAGACCAAAATCCTTGTTTTAGAGCCAACGAAACTGTCAGAATTTGATTATGAGCATGGTAACCAAAAAAGTTGACCGAAGTCAAAGGTTTTCTAAGTTCAAGTTCTAAAATAGAGAAATGACCATAACGACCTAACAAACTGCCTGGGCACCGAACCTTCAGTCTCGCCAAGTCATAAATGACCTATAGCCGCTGAGGGAAAGCTTGAAATACAGAAAAAGCATAAATTTAAAAATAACATGGAGGGTCATTACATTGACAGCCTATTGCCCTGCTTGTTCTTCGATTATAGCTATGCCATGTTGCTTCTCAAGTTGAGCTGCCACCACTTGGCATTGGCCTTCTTGTTCTTCAGCCATCAGTATGGCTGTGGTCTCTTTTGGAGTTTTAACAGCTCCATCGTTAACCATATTTCTTAAAGTTTGTTGAAGTTCAATATCAAGTGGAATCAGGGGATTGTCTTGACTCCGTGTGCTAGTAATACACATGTGTGTACCATAAAAACAAGACAAAAACAACAGAAAATGTAAATCAAGAAATAAGGACTAAAAGTCAAATAAACACAATTGCTCTAATCCTAAACTGTATTCCCTGGCAACGGCACCAAAATTTGATAAGCCCAAATTACACCTCCAAAAGAAAGTATAAAGCAGTCGTTCGTCAAAAATAAAATCTAACCAAGGTTAGAGTCGATCCCATAGGGAATATGGTAGGACCTAAGTCAGTAATGAGTATTTGCGCTCTTAGTTGTCTTATTTCCCCAAATGGAGGGGTTTTAAGTAACAAGTAGTGGTTGTAAAATTAGAGTTAACAAGTAACAACAAGTATCAATATTGTTATAATTCAGATAGAGAATGGACTAGGACTGTGTTTCCCATGCGTTCATAAAACAGTAAGGCATTGTACTAGCAATCTATTCTGGTGCTTAGCATGAAAGATCGGTAAGTTAGGTTCAACTAAGTGGTTGGTCCCCTAGATAAAAGAATTTCACCATTCAAGTTGGCCCGTCTACGGGTGTGTGATTTACTAACCCTTACCTTTGATTCCTAAAAACCTTCCTAGAATCGCTAAGTACTTTGCCTACTTTCTTGATCCATCATGGCTCCCACAACCTTAGCTGTGATTTAGCTACTCATGTTAATAAGAAGAAAATTATAATTTATTGAAGAATTCATAATCATATACTTACAAGATGGAGTAAAGAAATCCAGAATCTTGAATTATTAAAGAAGAATCAATAACTAAGAACTAATGGATGAATTGATCTCTCAAAATCAAATGTAAAAATAATAGAGCATAAAAAGTAAAACAAAACCTAGGAAAAGAATTTATAGACATTACAAATCATATCTTAATTAAAGTAGGAGAACAGGGTTTGGAAACTTTCACGGACACCATCTATGGTTCGTGGAACCCTTCTACGGGTCGGGGCAGCCTCTTCGTGGAATTAGGGAAATTGTCATCTTGCAGTTTCAATTCTAAAAAGTTATTCCATTGCTTGTGGATTGGTCCATGGATCATAGAAAGACTTCATGGAATCGGGCTTTTTTTGCCTGTCATCTGATTCAGTTCCACGAACACGATCCACGACCAGTGGATGGGTCCACGGCTTGAAGATGCTTGTCGTAGAATCAGGCTTCCTTATTCCTTTTCAGTATCAAATCCACGAGCATGGTCCATGGCTCATGGATCAAATGACGGCTCATGGAGTGGAGTCGTGCAAGTCAATTTCTGTCATTTTTGCAGTCTTGTTCCTTTACTTAGCTTCCGAACCCTATTTTCCTGCACAATACTTACTACAAAAAAATACAAAATTACCCACCACCAAAAAACGATCAAAGGTGGTTGGTAATCCTGAAAAACCTACCAAAAACCATCCAAAATTAGTTGGACAGTAAAGTGCTGGTAGGTAATTAAAACCGTCCAAATGAGGTCGGTTTGTGATTTTCTTTACCAACCTCATGTGGACGGTTTTATTAAAATAGCTGATTTTTTAAAAAAGAATTACCGACCACCTTTGCTCGGTTTGTTAATTTTTTTTTAATAATATAAATAAAATATTTAATTTATTTTCTAATGAATCATTTAACTAGTTTATTATAAAAAACAAAATTAAATGAAACAGACCAAAAAATGTGATTTTGCTCAAAAAAATTTTAAATTAATTTTGATAAACCATCCACACTTGAACCGTTTTATTAAAATTAACTAAAAAATAGATTGAACAAAATCGTCCACTTTTGGTCAATTTTAATAAAATTAAATAAAAATAATTATTAAAAAAACCAACCAACTATGGACGGTTTTATTATAATTAATTAAAAAATAAATTTAGAAAAACCGAACAACTGTGGACGGTTTTATTAAAATTAATTAAAAACTAAATTTAGAAAAACTGACCAAATGTGTATGGTTTTATTAAAATTAATTAAAAAATAAATTTTAAAAACCTGACCAACTGTGGATGATTTTATTAAAATTAACTAAAAATAAATTTAGAAAAACCAACCAATTGTGGTTGATTTTATTAAAATTAATTAAAAATTAATTTAGAAAAACTGACCAATTGTGGTAGGTTTTATTAAAATTAATTAAAAATTAAATACATAACCGTCCACAAGTGGTCAATTTTTTCTGGTAATTTTACCAAAATATACCGACCTCTTGTGGTCAGTTTTCTTGGAAAAAAAATAGCAGCATAAAGCTGCAATTTTTAATGCCACTAGCTCAAAATTCACAAAAATATCAACCCAAACCAACTGAAAGAGCTGCTAACACATCATAATGATATTTACGCTACACAATTTTATATCAAAGTAAAATCCATTCGAATCAATCGAAAATATGATCAGAACACCATCAAAATACGTCTATGAAGTCTAAAAATAAACATAAAGAAGTATTCATACATAAACATGCCTAAATATGAAATAGTCTAAAATATAGACAAATCTAATCATCTGCCTACTCCTCATCGTCCTCCTTTTCATCCTCTGTAGTGGACTCATCAAATGGACCTCGAGCTGTCGCACGTCGTCGTGTATCACCGGGACATGGACGGATAATATGTCTAGTCTCTAATAGTCGATCAATCTGGGAGTGAAGTGACTGCAACCTCTCGTCCCTCAACCTATCCCTCTCGGCAATAGCATCATCCCTTAACCTCTCACTCTCAGCAATATTAGTATCCCTTAACCTCTCCCTCTTGGCAATAGAAACATCCCTCAACCTCTCTCTCTTGGCAATAGCAACAAGATCTCTATTCATATCATCTATCATAGCCCGCATTTCCTCTCTATAATCTAAGCTGGAGGTGGAGGATCCACAGTGCAAATAAGACTTTGGATTCTGGGATGCCTTTCTAGGGAAACCGTAGACTGGACCTCTAAACGGGTCACCTACACATTGTTTCCAGAGTTGCTCAACTTCTTCTTGTGAAAGTGGGATGCACTGACTTTCAGGAGGTCGAGTACTATTGTATTCTGATGAACGCTCAAATCGTGCTCTCCAATTAGGAGGCCATGGCGATCGTGCAACAAAACCAAATTTATAAACCCAATGGATGTCGGGGTCATACCCAAGGGACTTGACTTAGACAACTAAAGATTGTATGAGTCGATTTCAAGGCGAGAGTAATTGCTTAAAAAAAATAAGTAAAAAGATGGGGGGAATTGGGAAAGTTGTCACTACTAACGCAATTCAACAATAAGCAATAAAACTAAAGATGGGTGTACCAAGTGATTTAGAAGACTAGGGATGCATATCCAATGGGGCATTAGCTATAGGATGGAGTAATTATTAATTCACTTCTACTCTCACCTATTGACATGAATAGCGTTGGTCATAGGTGTGGAATTCTATCTTCCGATCAACATCCATATTTCTGATGATTTTGGTTAGAACATCATCGGTGTGATAAACAATAAACCAACATTAGCTTGGGGAGGTCATCCTATTCCTAGCTCAGACCCTTAAATGGGAGATTCCTGCGATTAGAGCTATTCCTAGCCTCTAATCTATATGGATTCCCAAGAACTCACTAGCAATTTCACATCCACAATGATGAAATTCTCTTCTGAGCAATCACATAGCTAAGTAATGTAAATTAATATTTGCAACCACCAATTTTCGGATTAAAACTTTGTGAAATTACTAGACCCGTGTCAAATAAGCATTTATAAAGGTGAATTAACAACACCCACACCCATTATCTAAGCACCCATCATCTATACACCCCTAGACAAGAGAATATAGCCACTCATAGTAGAAGAAGAAGAGATACCATCTGGGTAAGTCAAATTCTCATCCATTATTGCAGAATCTCAAGTTGTAGAATCAAATTAGGCACACAAATTGTTAACCAAGAGATTTGGATTGAAACCCTCTTCTTAATGGAGGTGGAAATTTGTTTGCAAAGCAAGAACTATCTCTAAAACTCAGGTCTGCAGTATTGTATATACAAATTGAGCCAAAAATTGCCTTCTATATGTTCCCAAGTCATCACATAAAATTAGGAAAAGTTTTCCCTTCGGGAGGTGTCTGATGCGATGTGCGGTTCGCATGTCACGATGTGCGCGTCGCACACCTGCTTCAACTCGACCAGTGACTTCAGCTGAAATTATGGGCTTCGTGCAAAGGCAGTGCGTTTCGCACCATGGGATGTGCGCGTCGCACAACAGCCGCACTCTTTTGCAGAATCTTCACCAACTTTGGCAGCTTAATGCGGAGAAGGTGCAAATCGCACCTCGGCTTGTGCGTATCGCACAGCCACCGCATCTGATGGCAGATTCTTCAAGTTTTCTCAACTCCTCACACTTAGCTCCTTTTTAACTCTTTTTGGGTCCATATCCTTGTTATTCATCTTTTATCAAGAGTACATGCATGGACATCAATAAAGGCCATAAGAACCTCTAAATCGACTTAAAACATAGCTATAAATCATGGATATGGGCTCAATAAGTTGGTAGATTACCGAATTATCAAACCTCCAAACTTGAACTCTTTTTTGTCCTCAAGCAAGATACTCACAAGGCAAGGAATGAATTATGCTAAGGCTCAATCAAGGCACAAAAGACTACTCTATACTAAAAATTTAAGAAAAATAAACAAACAAAAGACTCAAACAAAGGACTCAACTACTATGCTCATCTCAATTTGGACCACCACAAACTCAAGGCAATTGGTCATTTCAAAACCTTTTTCAAAAGGACATCATTTCTCATTTAAAATCAAGGGAATTTGCCATTAAAAACAAGACATTTAAGCTTCTCAAGTCATTGGCATGGACCGTCAGGGTTTGCCTCAAGATTCACCACACAACTTGTCTCATTCATTCCCCTCTATTGAAATAAAGACTCTATGCTTCAATTCGAGTGCATGATGCCACTCACCACAAGAGAGAATCCCACTCACAATCATTTAATTTTCAAAACATGGGATTATAAGAGAATTAAGAAGACTCTCACTCTCTCAAGGAAGTCCAAGTGCATATGCATCGAACCATAGGCTTTCCCTTCATGTAAATCGCCACTAATGTAGGATAGCCAAGTTAGAAATAACCAAGGACTTGCGGGTTATGATGTTGGCTAGGTCTAAGGTGAGGATATCATTTGGTTCAAGTGACTACACCTCCCTAATGCTTTTTGTGATCATTTCAAACACCGCTCACAGTTTTTCATTTCAACTTCACCTTATTCCTCCCTCGCACAACCCAAGATTTCTCCTTTTTAACTCATGATCATTCACACCTTATACCACCTTCACTTGGTAGCACCAATTTTTGCTTTTCAATTTTCTCATTGGATTGACATTTTGGAGTAATTTTCAATTTGAAATTAAGGTGCTACCTTGCACTTGAAGTTCACTTCCTTTCTTCTCCTCATTTAATCATATGCACCCCCTAACTTAGGCATTTTCCTATGTTGTCTTTTGTCCCCCCCCCCCAAACTTAGGCTTTTAGCGTACATTTCATTTTCAAGCCATTAGGGAGGATGGGCGCCAAGATAGATGATCCAAAAGGTCAAGGTGTTGACAAGGTGCCAAAGAATGGTTACAAGCTCAAAGGGATTCACCAGGATTTGATGTCATTCAGAAGTCATTCGGGTGAAGTGGCTTATCAAAAAGGGCCTAAGGTCATTTTCCAAGCTCGGTTACACCTAGAATTTTGCCTTGAATCACATTCGGGGAAAGTTCTAGATGACACTTATGCACAAGAATCAAGGTACAGCCTCACCACACAAGACTTCATTCATTATCCCACAATCAATTGGGGAAAATGACTTTTGACAAGCTATTCCAAATTCATTACACACTCGTTTGTGAGTCAATCAAGCAAAAGCGAGAGTATGTAAGTCATGACAAAAGAATGCTTTTCCTCAAAAATTCATTTCCCTTCTTCCTTTCATTTTCAAAAATAAATTGCCATGATTTTTTTTCGGTGGGCCTATTTCGAGGAAAGCACTTACGGACTCAATTCTAAACTAAAACTTGGCATTTTCCCTTAAGAAAGTTGCCTATCAATATATCATAGGAAAACATCAACCCATTTCGACACACAAAAAAAAATCAAAACTTTTGCTCCTTGGGAAAGAACCGTAGTATTAAGAAAACCTTCGGAGTTTATTTCTACACTACTATTAACAAGGCGATAACCGAATTTGCACTCGTAATTTCATTTTCAATTAAGAACAAGCCTAGGCATAGGCATTTAGCGCATTTGCAAGGTACGGGTGGTGGAACAATGGGGAATGTAAGACCAACCCGGTATACACTCAATAAAATTCAAGCCCGGCGAGTGCACAATTAAGCTCAAAGTAAAAAGTAAACCAAAAACATAATCTAAAGAATGGAAAAATAATGGCATCACAATCATCATCCTAAATGTGCCCGAAAAGGGCAAAATAAAACTAACAGAAATGTCAACTAGGCCCGACAGGGGAAATAAATTGTCTCAAGCCTACTCACGGGCACCAAAAGCAAGTAAGTAAAGCCACCCCCTTCTCATAAAAGAAGAATTTCCCTCAATGCTCATAGTGCAATGAGAAGAAGGGTGGAACTCCCTGGAGGACTTAATCCTCATCATCACCATCATCAACAGTAGCTTCTTCTTCAATATTCTTGCCACTCGGGCCAGCTCCACCCCATCGGGAGTTCACAGAAATTTTGGAATCATGAAGAGCCCACTGAAAATTAGGGTTCTCGTCGTCATCCAACTCTTGATACTCATTATCGGGCAGCTCCTCATCAACACAGGCAGCAAATAAGTCATCCAAGGGGACAGGAATCTTACGAGGTAGAGGTAATGTCATCAAATATTCCTTCACTACAGGGCCTTTGCCCTTTGCTTTGTCAATATCTTTCTGAAGTTTAGAGATTTCCCCCTCCATGAAATCAACCCTCTTGCACAATGTGTTCAAGCTCTCTACCACCCCCTTCACAGCATTCTTGACTGCCGTAATGTTCATTTCGGGCAATTTTATAGCTAAGTCGGCCAGCTGGTTCTCATTATTATAAGTCTTGTCCGTCATATCCTGCATCCCACTCTTGGTCATAGAGAGTGTGGTAGTATGTGGTCGTGCCTTGGAAGTGGTCCGAGAGGGAGATAAAGCACCAACACTAGCACCAAGATCATCACTGTCAAGCTCACTAATTTGTTCAGTCCTTTGCTTCTTGAATCTTGGGGCATCTCTGTCTATATTTTTGTCAAGATCAATGACCTCGATGGCATGAGTAAACTTGTCACAAGGAAGAGTAGGAACACCTTCTTTAGCACACAGCATGGTGATCAAGACCGAAAAAGGGAGGGAATAATTTCCAAGACGGGCTTTTCTCCGTATTACCATTGCTTCCACCTCTCTAAAGTTTACATGTTCCCTCGTCATGATGGACTTGATTAGAATGTCACCCTCTTGAGTTATCTTTTGGTCATTTTGAGAGGCGAAAAGACGATTGCGAACTAGATCATACGAAAGCCGAGTCTCAAAAAACAAGGACCTCCTTGGGATATCTCCTCTCATTGTAGACCACACAGGGGTGCCTAAAGAAATGGTGGGGGCTGTCTCTTGATATGGCTTTGGTTTGGCCATCAATTTAGCCATGAGGGTTGGTGCAGGATCGATTGGGTGTTCCCAATAAATAGCATTGATGGCGGCGGAGGTGACCGACACTTTCTTTCCCTGGATAATTACCGCATCTATATTGGGGAACTTGCCCTTGGGACCTTTATAGCCCTTGGTGTCCTGTATGGCTTGGTAAGCCGCAAATAATTCCCAGACTATCTCTTCATAGTATCCCTCGGGCACGTCTTGAAATGGCTGCCACTCTCTAATAGCAAATTGATAGTGCATATTGGGCAGCTCAACTCTAACTTTCCCTAAATTAAAGCTTTGCTCCACATTAAAAGTTCTGTTCTTGTCCTGACTGTAGTAGGCTTTCATTCCCTCTACTCCGAAATGGAGCCTTGCTTTTTCTGCAGCCGACCTTTGTTTAGGTTGGCCCTCTGTGTGTTGCCTGTTAGAAGACATATTCTACAACCAGAGATTATGAGCAAAGAGACAAAAACACAACCTAAAAAGAAGTTATCATCTACAAAGGAAGGAATACAATAGATTCGAGAAACAAAGTAGGTAACTGTTGTCTTGTGCGGACCACATGCAAAATACACCAGGAGGAGTGTGAATCGCATGTGCTATAGCACAAGCCCACAAAACCTTCATGGATTTTTCAACTAAGGTGTGATACTGGTGCAATTCGCACCATTAGGACTATGTGTCGCACCACACATCGCTCCTCAGATCAGTGGCCTGCTAATTCTTTTCAACTTGGTGTTTATGCCTTGTATGCCCCGCTCATCAAGATTTGTGCATCGTATGCGAAACTCACAATGGTACAATTGGAATTTTTAGTTCCTTATGTTCTTGTGAGTTACACATATTATTCATAGAGCAAGATGTGCTTTGGCACTTAGCACTACACAACAACCAAATCACATTTAAACAAAGGGGAAAAGGGATTATGACCTTAGCCTCTGGGTACTCAGACTTCCCCGGATTTCCATTGACACAAACACAAGCAAGAAAGGACTCAACGACTTCCTTTAAGATGGATGTTACCCCGTCTATCATCAGGAACATCAAGCCCTTCTTGCACAATGGGCACCAATAAGTATAGCAATAATCAACCTTTCCTTCACCAAACATGCACCCCAAATAGATTTTCAACAAGGATCATGGGCATACAATTTGCAACATTCAAACTCAATAGTCGACTATCAATCAAAACCTCATGACAAACGATAATTTTCCCTTAAGAACGATGTCACCCAATCTATCATCGGGCCCAATCATTCATTAGTCACGAGTGGGTTACTTAAACTTCACCCTAACACAGATTTCAAGGCTAAACATTACTACCAATCAATATGCATTCATAAAATCAAAGCCCTACCAAGTTGATTCTAAGATATATTATCAAAAATAACTCAAAATTGGGGACCCAAAATTTTCGGATCTCACCAAAAATCAACATGGCAATTTTACTAAGCATGATTCACTATATGAGTTCCCACCATTAATAAAAATAACTATTTAACGTAGGGGAACTTATCACAATTATGAAGGGAAGAGTGAAAATCAAATCCTTTTGAACTCCAACAATGGTGAACCACAAGACCTTTCCAGAGAGTAACGACGGCGACAGTGAAGGCGTAGCGGAGAAGATTGGGTAAGGGGAGAAAAAGGTTTTGGGAGAGTTTTAGGGTTTAGAGAGAATTTTTGAGAGAGAATTTTTGGGAGTTGTGGAGAAAGATGGTGGAAAAAGAAGAGAAGAGGCGGTTTTAAAAGAAAAAAGAAGAAGAAAAGTTAGCCGGGTCATCTACAGGTCGGGTCGGTCAATGGGTTTGGTCAATTAAAATTAAAATTTACCTTACGTGCATCGCAACATGAGATTTGCACTAGGCAAGGTGCGGACTGCATGGCGTATCACACAAGCCCCTCTATTTCACCCTTGGGTTTGCCCAGGCATCTGTGTCATCGTACGATGGAGGTGCGATGCACACTTGGGCTCGTGCGGTCCGCACTTCCCGGCGCACATCACCTCTTATATTTTTGATTTCCTTCAGGTCTTCTGGTGTGGCGTGCGATAGGCTGTGCGACATGCTCCATGCTTGTATGGTACACACAGTCCACCGCACGACTCCTTTTTTCCTTGCATTCTCTTGTTCAATTTCTCCATCCATGCATTTCTACAAAAACACCAAAAACAACACAAGATAACCAAAAAAAAAGAAAGAAACTTGGGTTGCCTCCCAAGCAGCGCTTGATTTAACATCGCAGCACGATGATACTACCTCAATCCTTAGTCATTTTTGGGGTTAGCGATGGTGACGCTAGGTAACGTCCTTTTCATCCGAGGGTTCATTTGGCTTGATAGGTGGGTCATTTGGGCCTCAAGATTCTTGATCGAGGCGCTATGGGAGCTCACAGTTTGGTGAAGTGTTGAAACCTCACTCTTTAGCTCACTTACTCTTGAATTTTTCGTGTCCACCTTCTTGAGAACCAAGGACAGCATGTCCTCTAGCTTGGATTAGCCAGGGTTGCTTGCGCCCAGTTGGTAGAGAGAGTCTGCCTTGTTCGGCGGGATATAGGGATTTGAACTCTGGTGATTGAAACGATCACCATCCTTGTCTCTGTCACGCCAATTGCCATCCCTCTCTTTGTCTCTAATCAAACCTTGATTCTCCTCTCGTGGGCAATAAACCTCAGTCATAAGCTCCACATCACTCACTTGAATCTTCGGTGTACTCACTGTATTCATCTTCTTTACACCAGCTCCCATTACATGCTTGGGCATCAAATCGATTTGCGTCATCATTATTGCCAAAGCTTCATCTCGCTCCTCATCTTTCCTTCTCATTTCATTTGTTAGGATTGTTGAGGGCGTTCCCGAAGTTGGCACCTCTGCTTTTCTCGTGTGCCAAGCTTGGTTAGTCTAGGTCACTCGTTCTAATAGCATTGAGGCAATTGGGAATTCTAAATCCATGAAGGTGCCACCTCCAAGGTTAGCTTCATCATTCGAGATGGAAGAGTGAATCTCGAGGTAAGTGCCACAACCAACTCATCCCAAGATGTAATAGAGTTATCCGGAAATTCTTCCAACCACGTCGTGGCTTCCCCCTTCAATGAGAAGGGGAATAGGCGAAATTGGATGGACTCTTCGGGATATGTTGGAAGATGAATGATTGGAAAATCTCCACAAAATTCTGAATATGCCGGTTAGCATCTTCATGGGCCGCTCCACCAAATAGGCCTTTCATTTGAATCAAGTTGAGCATGGTGCTTGTCACGTGGAATACAACATTTCCCACCGTGCGGGGTAGGTTGATTGCACCTACACCTCATTGCATCATAGGCTCAGTAGCGTTGGCATTGTCGAAGCCACCAATGCTCTCATTATGATCGGCTTCATTCATAGCTAGCCTACTCAATCAACACAAACAACAATAAGTAAAAGAAAAAAATACTCTAAATTTGACTTCAAAACCATAATAAAAAATTAGCTAACACTCAAGTTCCCCGGCAACGACGCCATTTTTGATGAACTCTCAAATCGTGTTCTCCAATTAGGAGGCCACGACAATCGTGCAGCAAAACCAAATTTATAAACCCAATTGATGTAGGGGTCGTACCCAAGGGACTTGACTTAGCCAACTAGAGATTGTATGATTCGATTTCAAAGCGAGAATAATTTCTTAAACAAAAACAAGTAAAAATTTGGGGGTAATTGGGAAAGTTTTTACTACTAACACAATTCAACAATAAGCAATAAAACTAAAGATGGGTGTACCAATTGATTTAGAAGACTAGGGATGCGTATGCGATGGGACATTAGCTATAGGATGGGGTAATCATTAATTCACTTCTACTCTTGCCTATTTACATGAATAGCGTTGGTCATAGGTGTGGAATTCTATCTTCCACTCAACATCCACATGTTCGATGATTTCGATTAGAATATCACCGGTGTGATAAACAATCAAAAAACATTAGCTTGGGGAGGTCATCCTATTCCTAGCTCGTACCCTTAAATGGGAGATTCCTGCAACTAGAGCTATTCCTAGCCTCTAATCTAGATGGATTCCCAAGAACCCACTAGCAATTTCACATTCACAACTATGAAATTCTCTCCCGAGCAATTACATAGCTAAGTAATGTAAATTAATGTTTGTAACCACCAATTTTACGATTAAAACTTGGTGAAATTACTAGACCCATGTCAAATAAGCAATTTTAAAGGTGAATTAAAAATACCCACACCCATTATCTAAGTACCTATCATCTATACACCCCTAGACAAGAGAATTTAGCCACTCATAGTAGGAGAAGAAGAGATACCATCAGGGTAAGTCAAATTCCCATCCATTATAGCTAAATCACAAGTTGTAGAATCAAATTAGGTACACAAATTGTTAACCAAGAGATTTGTAATGAAACCCTCTTCTCAATGGAGGTGGAAAATTGTTTACAAGGCGGAAAATTGTTTACAAGGCAAGAACTATCTCTAAAACTCATGTCTGAAGTATGATATGTACAAATTGAGCCTAAAATGGCCTTCTATATGTTCCCAAGTCATCATATAAAATTAGGACAAGTTTGCCCTTCGGGAGGTATGCGATGCGATGTGTGGTTCGCACGTCGGGATGTGCGCATCGCATACCTACTTCAACTCGACCAGTGACTTCAGCTGAAATTGTGGGCTTCGTGCGAAGATGGTGCGTTTTGCAACACGGGATGTGCTCATCGCACTGCGGCCGTACTCCTTTGCAAAATCTTCAGCAACTTTGGCAGCTTCATGCGGAGGAGGTGTAAACCACACCTCGGCTTGTGTGTATCGCACAACCACCACATCCGATAGCAGATTCTTCAGCTTTTCTCAACTCTTCACACTTAGCTCCTTTTTAGCTCTTTTTGGGTCCATATCCTTATTTTTCATCTTTTATCAAGAGTACCTGCATTGTCATCAATAAAGGACATAAGAACCTCTAAATCGACTCAAAACATAGTAATAATTCATGTATATAGGCTCAATAGGTTGGTAGATTACTAACTTATCGTATTCTCCAATCTTTTGCATATATTTATCATATATTTAAATTGAGGCAAGTAATTAATAATGTAAAGATATCAAACTATTCAAACTTAATATGAAAAGATGCAAGTAAATAACAATAATTGTTAAAAAAAGATTGTATGTTTGAATAAAGTTCTTACATGTGTCTCTTTTGCATGTTCCTCAACCCAACAATCTTCATTCGTTGGGTTCTTCTTCTTCTTTACGTAGTAGAGCTCCAAATACTCCTCCTAAGATTGCTTCCTACCCAAATCTTTTTCCTGCATATAAAAAAATCATCAATATCCAAAAACAAGAACTTTTTTAAAAAAAAAAGCAAAGAAAAAAGACCTATTAAATTATGAAAAAATACATTCCAATTTCTTTCGGCTAGCAACCCGGTTGATAGCTCCACCAGTATGTAAACAACCGCCCTTCTTAGAAGCTCTGGATTTCTTCCCAAGCTCGCTCCTCCTCAGATATGTCAGATCAGATTGCCACTGAGTTAATAGGCCATTCCAATAAGGTGCATGCACCCATTTTGACTTTAGAAGCTTCTTCCGAGCACTAAAAAGCAAGCCATGTAGTCTACTAATGATTCTGGGATAAAAGTTATCAGAGATGCAGTTTTCATGCTTGGAAGCCCCCCAAAAATATTTTTGCAATTAAAATTCATTAATAAGATTCAATCTTTAAATGTAAAGTGTGTTAATTAATAAGATTTTGTCACGATGCGATTTTTCAGGTCATGATAGCACCTACAACCCCTCAATAGGTGAACAAGTTCTCGTAGCCCAGAACGGTAAGTAATGGGCTACTACCTAACTAATACGCACAATAAGCCTAAATAAGCAGAAGCAAAAACCTGAATATATATATACATACAAAAGAACTACACCAACCCCAAAACTTGATATCGACAGTACAAAAGCTTCTAATAGAATACAAGTGCTAGAAGTAACAAAATGATAAGTACAACCGTCTCCAATATACAAAGAGTAACAATACAAAAGATGAAATGTGGTCAAGCCCCGGTCGTCAGGCGCTCACCCTAGTCTCAAATATCCAAAAGTTGCTCGAGTCTCCAATGTGATCAATGGCGGAAGCTCAACTAATATCTGCACCAGAAAGATGCGGAAGTGTAGTATGAGCACTAATTGCTAAGCAACGGGTACCCAGTAGGCATCATCGGTTGACTGAGCATATATATGATATAAAAACAGTAATGTAGCAGATAGCAAGAAAGTAGTCACCAAAGCAATAGAGAAAGCACATGGAAACTTGCACGGAGAATAGTCAACCAAGAGTTATAAGCATACAATGCTAGCAGAGTAGATATATACATACACAAAACACATGGGAAGGAAAGAAGAACGCACCTGAAACTAGAAGAGATAGAAATAGAGAGTTGAGAAAATGGCGGTATACCGGTAACCTCAAGTAAAGAGGGAAAGAAGGAAAGTAACCCAACATAATCAAACTAGAAGCCATACTCTAACGAAATCATACTTAAAACACCAAACTTCAAGATAAGCATAAACCAGGAATAATCTAACAAATACAAACCTAGAATGGTATAACTAAGCCACAAGAACCAAGAGTTTCTACTCAAAATAAAGATAAGGAACACTAACCGATAACCCACAACCACTCAGAAGGACACATAAATCGTGCTTCAGAATATAGGACTCACTAGCCCCTCAAATCAATGCCCAATATTCAGAGCTTCAACAGGATAAAAACAATAAATCCACCAAGAACCAAAGACCATAACCAGCTCTATAAGGTGGCAGGAGTAATATAATCAACCTACAGTGCCAACGGCCATTCATACAATCGAGGAATGCAATCAAGTGAATACAAACCCTCCGGCTGCCCATACAACCGGAGCATACACTGAGCACACAACAAATAAGGGTGGAATCATATCACAATATTCATGATGATGATGATGAATCTGGTGTGATAGTATCCCATATGTTACCCCCTTTAGTAACTATAAGGCACAATAGAGGCAGGACCCATGGAAGGACATGACTCGTATACCTCTACTACTTTATATACCCATCTTTAGGCACCCTCAGCTTATAGCTCAGTGTACAGGAATGATAAGGTCCATGGGGGTCTACTAATACACCATATACTAAAAACTGTGAATATCAATATGTAACTCAGTAATTGGAACCTCGTAGTACATGGCCGACTTTGACCCGGGTATAAATAAGTAGTAGTAATCTCAAAAACCCGTCAAAGGGTGCCAGAAGTGTATTCAAGTCTAAAACAGTAGTAAATAAAGTCTAGCACTCTGGCACAGCTGAGCTTAGTATAAGTAAAAACTTGTAATCAAATCATCATAATATCCTCTTTTCTCCAAGAGGTTTCATAAAAGCCAGTTTTAAAACACATTTCATAATTCTTTTACCAAAAATGGCCCCTCGAGGCCATGCAGAGTTTATAAAATCATTTATAGTCAGCCCAAAGCCAAATCAGTAGTAAAACATGCAGAAAAAAAACTTTGCATGAATCATATGCTCGCAAATAATAGGTTAGCCCAACAACTCACAAACATTCCTATATGCCCTGTACAAGCTCCACAGCTCTACAATAGATATAACTAGCCTAGAATAATATCTCAATATCCAAGACTCGATGATATTCCCATATATCCCACCGTCTATGGTCTAGAGTCATATAAAAAAGGTCACGCGAGGCCACAAGGGTAATATATAATACTACACAAATACTACAATCAACTTATGAAATAAATGGACCAAAGAGACGGACAAGGTCTGGGGTACCAACCTAATACAACCAACACAATGATACTAATTAAAGAAGTTATAGCCTATATACGTAGATTCTAGGTAGGGAAATACAAAACCTACCTGTCATCCGATGACTAGCTGCGAGGGCAGTGTCGTCAAAGCTTGAACTGCTCCGAGAAGCTCCAAATTGTGGAAACACTATCAATTCAATAACCTACACATCAAAATGAAACCAACAATACCCATAATGCTAAAAACATAACTGGGTCAAAATCTGGGTCACAAACGGGCCCATGGGCCTTACAACCTAAAGCTGAAAATGAGAAACACCATAGTGTTCCCCATAATCCTTGGAGCACATGCTCAAAATTTGAGCAGAAATGGACAACAATTGGGGATCCAAAATAGCCCACCCATCAAGAAATTGAAAAGAAAATAAATGGAGAAAATGGAAATTAAAGAGGTTACTTACCCGCTTTAGAAGTCAATAAAGGAGCAAGGATCAATAAAATATTACCCTCCAATCAGTTGGGATGAAAAATGGTGAAATAGTGAGGTTTTGGGTTCTTTATTAATGGAGGAACGAGTTGGAATGTTGGGAAAATTAAGAAGAAAGAAAAGAAATGGCCTACTTAAGCTGCTAGCCAAGGCCTATGCAAACGCAGCTAAGGCATCTCCTAGGCGAAGGCCAAAAATTGGGGCGGTTGGCATTGCCCTGCGCATAGGTGGCCAGCCCCATGCGTAGGCGAAGAACAAAATAGGGCGGCTGGCTTGCCCTTTGCATAGGCGGCCAGGCCCACGCGTAGGCGAAGGCCAAACAGTGGGGCAACTGGTCTTGCCCTATGAGTAGTTTTCCATGCCCCACGTAGGCGAAGGGCATGCTGATGCTATGACAGCAACCAGCTGCCAATAACCAAGCCAACAAAAATTCTAACTCCGATGGACACTTAGGAATGCTTCGGGGTCCTACAAACAAAAATGAACTGAGCTATTCAACTAGAAACGACATTTCGGATCCAATGAAATTGATAAAAATCCCATCGGAGGTCGATTTAACAAAAAGTGGGCCCCATACCCAAGATCAACCTTTAGGCTGAATATTCCCAAAATGGAACCCAATGGCCAAAATCAAGTCCAAAAGCCTCGAGACCTGAACCAATGGTCCCTCTAGCCTAAAATCTACATTTTGGAGCTAACAACGCTAATGGAATTCTCATCCGAGGCCGTCTTCTCTGAATGTTGACAAAAGTCAACCCAACAAGCCCAACTAGCCAAAAAATACAAAACGAGATAGAATTCAAAGCTGAAAAGCTACCAGATCCTGACCAAAGGTCCCACTAGACCAAAGTCCACGCTCCGTAGCTAACAGAACTGTCAAAATTTTATTTCGAGCACATAGCTAAGAATGTTGACTGAAGTCAATGATTTCCAAAGATTAAACTGTAAAATAAGGAACGGCCAAAAAGATCAAACAAATGGCCCAGACACTAAACTTCCAGACCCAGCAAGCCATAAATGACTTGGGGCTACTATAGGAAAGCTCTAACATTACAATAAATGCGAAAATGCTTAAATGACTGGAAGGGTCATTACATCATCCACTACTAAAAAGACTTTCATCCTCGAAAGTCAGAAAAGAAGGGAAGACTAGAGACTTAAGAACAACAGATATAAAGCATGCACTACTCTCTTGGAAAACCCTGGTAGCCTCTTTGATCGGATGGCACCCAACAGAATAGAACCAAGGAAAACAACCAAGCCTTAACTTCTTACCAGCCAAGCTAGACTTCAACCTTTAACTCCAAACCTCCAAAGGTATGCCAACCCAAACTGAACCTCAAGAATCTTAATCGAAAAGCATCGACATAACACCAAAACTAGAGAACCAAGGCAATCAACACACAAAACTTGAATCCTAGAAACCACAGCCAAGTTTACTAGAAAATCCATCAACCCAAAACTCTAACTCATGAACCCGGTGAATGCAAAACCCTTTCTTCCCTGACTCCTATTGCACCATAATCATGAAACTTCATATATGTCAAACACTCGAGCCACCCTTGAAATATCAACTAACATACCAGAGATCCATAGTTCCCGCTTATACTCTACCATGAACGAAGTCACCCATTTTTACTCAAACTCCTTCCAAACCAAGTTATAGCCTACTAGCCTTTTCCATCTAAGATAACAACCCGTAGGATATCCTCAAAAACTGGAGTTATCTGTCCCGACTAACCATCAACCAATGAACGAACACTTTTGCTAACATCAAACTCGCTAACTGAACCCAACTAAATAACCCATATAAAGTGAAAATGGGAGCGGATTGATCTAGACTTCATAGTCGGTTTGCCATGTACCTTATGTAGATTTGATTCTATTTGGGTTATCTGGATAGGTTCACTAAGTCTTCCCACTTTTTGTTGGTTTAGATTTTCGACAGTTTTGAGAGGTTGGCTCTGATCTATAATTGGGAGATTGTCCATTTGCATAGTATGCCAGTTTCTATGATCTCCAATTGAGGTAGTCAGTTCATTTCACACTTCTAGAGGTCTATTCAGAGAGAGTTGGGTACTAGGGTTGAGCTAAGCACCACTTTTCATCCGCAGACAGACGGTCAGTTAAAGTATACTATTCAGATTCTGGAGGATATGTTGCAAGCCTGTCTTATTGATTAAGGGGGTCAGTGGGATAAGTGTTTAGCCTTGGAAAAGTTTGCATATAATAATAGTTCCCATTCCACCATTCAGATGGCTCCATTTGATGTATAGAAGGTGGTGCAGATCTCCGGTGGGTTGGTTTGATGCTTTTGATGTTAGGCCGTGGGGTACCAACTTGCTTCGTGATTCTATGGATAGATTTCAAGTTATTCAGGGGAGGTTTCACACTTCCAGAGTAGGCAGAAGAGTTATGCTGACTGGAGGGTTCGAGATCTAGAGTTCATGGTGTGTGACAGTGTATTCCTTCGGGTATCGCCCATGAAGGGCGTGATGAGGTTCGGGAGGAAAGGTAAGCTCATACCAAGGTTTATTAGGCCATTTGAGATCCTTCATAGTATTGGAGAGGTTGCTTGTGAGTTAGCCTTGCCTCCTGCTCTTTCCAGTGTGCATCCTATTTTTTATATCTCTATGTTGCAGCGGTATATTCTGGATGGGTCTCATATGCTTCAGTTAGAGTCAGTTCAGTTAGATGAGTCCTTAGCCTTTTAGGAGAAGCCTGTTGCTATTTTGGACAGGCAGGTTAGGAAGTTGAGGTCCGAGGAGATTCCATCAGTTAAGGTTCAATGGTGGCATCAATCTTTCGAGAAGGTTACTTGGGAGATCAAGACAGACATGCAGACCCATTATCCTTGTCTTTTCGAGTCTTCAGGTACTCTCCTTTTTTTAACTTTTGCAGATGAAAGTTCTTTGAGTAGTGAATTTTGTAATGACCCTTCCGATCATTTTCCTATATTTTGTGCTTTTATTCCATGTTTTGAGCTTTCCCTTAGCGGCTACAGGTCATTTATAACTTGTCAAGACTGACAGCTTGGTGCCCGGGCCATTCGTTAGGTCGTTATGACTATTTCCTTGTTTTAGAACTTGAACTTAAAAAATCTTTGACTTCGGTCAACTTTCTTGGTAAACATGCTTAGAATCGCATCCTAATAGTTCTGTTTGCTCCGAAACGGGGATTTTGGTCTACTAGGACCATTGGTTTGAGTTTGAGTGCTTTTGGTTTGGTTTTGTGTTGCTTTTTATGTTTTCAAGTCAGTTTGGTTGTAAGTTGACTCTGGTCAACATTCGGAGAAGATGGCCTCAGATGGAAATTATGTCAGCGTTGTTAGCTCTGGAATGTCAACTTTGGGCTAGAGGGACCTTGGGTTTGAGTACCAGGGCTTCCAGACTTGTTTTGAGGTATTGAGTTACGAGTTAGTTTTAGGCATGGGGCCCACTTTTTGTTAAAAAAATCTCCGTTGGGAGTTTCTTCATTTCCATTGAGTCTGGAATGTTGTGTTTTGTTGGGTAGCATGGTTGGTTTGTGTTCACGGGGTTCTGAATGAATCCCAAGGGTCCATCGGATGAATTTTAGGCCTTGGTGAATTGTTGGTTGCTGCGATAAAAGTTGCAGACAATTTTGGTCATCATGATCATGAGGTGGCCATCGCGTTTGCGATGTTCTAGTTCATTGACCATCGCGATCGCGAAAGTTGCTCTTTGCATTCACGATGAAGAAGGCAGAGGCTTACTCTATGCGATTGCGTGGCTGGCTTGTCACTACCGTGATTGTTTGGCTCGCTCTTCTTCGTGAATGTGGGAATCATGTCATGATCGTGATGAAGGACCCCAAACAGCTATTTAAGCTATCCACTTCATTTTCCAACCACTTTGTTCATTTCTCCCAACGCCTAAATACAAAAACACTCTTCTAAAGTGCTCCAAATCAATCATTAACCTGGGGAAATCGTTTGTTCATCTAGAATTCGTATTCTCTCTATAATTGGTAAGTTCTTCTTCCCCATAGCTCTCTTCTTCTCCATTTAGTAAAACTCCATTGTTGATTAATTCTTGGAGCCTGGATAAATACTTGTAGAATATGTTCCTTGGGCTGCATATTCGTGAGTTCGTGGGAGTCACTCCCTTGGCGTAATTCTCTCCCTATTTGGTAAGTCTCGGTCTTAAAAATCTTATAATTCTCCATCTTAGATCCTCGAATTAGTAGCACTTCGGGGATGTTTTGGGCCCAGAAATGAGCTCTATTTCTGTTTCATTGTGTGGGCCCCGAGGGTCATTTTTTGACCCAATTTCTGGCCCGATTTATCGTATATCAATATTGGTGTCATTCTTCTCGTCTTGACACCTAGTTTATATTCTTGATAGTGTAGAATTATCATGTTTATCCTTAGTCTAGGACCTTGTAGTATCATTGTGGCTAGTTTAGAAATCCTAATTTTCTTTTAGGAGGTTTAAGAGGTAGAGTAGAGAATCTTGGTGAATTTCTGCGTTATTTCCCTATTTTATTCTCTTTGTTCTATTGTTGTGGGTAATTCTGGGCCTGAGTCCATAGCGTGGATTTAGATGGAGTTCCAGGCCAGTTCTCTTGGTTTGGAGGGTATTTTGCCCTGTTTTTGCCTTGTTGTGAATCATTTTCCCCTGGTTGGTTATTTAATGTTCATATTGCATCGCACATCATGGAAATAGAAGGAAAGCACTTCAATGGTTTTTGGTTCAAAAATAAGGTTTACTACGGTTACGATGACCTTGGGATTTAAAATGAATCGTGTTGGAATTTTCTACGGGTTTTGGAAGAAAAATGGGAAAATACTATTTTGATGCTCTATTTATAGTCTGTGCGGTACTCCAGACCACCGATGCGTTATTCCGTGTTTTTACCTTCCATTCATCTAATCATATATATATGCATAGTACGATGCGGTATTCCGGGCGCCCGATGTGGTATTCCGAGTTTATACTATTATGCATTCATACATTATATCATTCTCATGGCATTACATTGGTTGGTGCTTTTGGATTGTTGTTGCTTTTGGATTGCCTCCTGTGGTGTTTCACTTTTTATTGGTTTATTTCTTTTGATTTTGGCTTTTATAACTAGATTTAGGTGGATCCCTGTGTTTTAACTGCTTTCCTGAATCTTATTATCTATTTATTATCTTTCTGCGATCAGTCAGCCTATGATGCCTATTTAGTACCCGTTGTCTTGGTACTCATACTACACTCTGCATATTTTTCTTATGCAGCACCTAGTACGAGCCACCCTCATTGACCTTCCTATCATTCCAGGCCTGTTGCAATTCGGATAGCGGTGAGCTCCCGGCGCTTTTGGAGACTTTACATGTTTTCCATATTATATATTCAGTCTATATTTTGTATTTTGTATAGACAAAGTTTGTTGTATAGCTACTCTTTGCTCAGTCGCTCTTGTACTAATGACACCAGGTCCGGTTGGTTCTTGTGTTGTTTTGTCTATTCGGCCACTTTAGGGCCATCTTTTGTATATTTGTATGTTGGTATGTATATATGCTATTAGCCCTGTCTTTTCATTTATATCTTTTGCTTTTCCTTAGCTTAATCATTATTATTGTCTTCCGTATCGTTGAGTTTTGACTTATCTACTTGGGAGGTTATGTAGACGCCATCATAGCTCGATTTCAGGTCATGAAAAAACACCTCCCAAGGATAACTCACCCTATCCACTATTAAAGAATAATCTACCAAGAAACTACACGCATAAATACTACAACACAAATAGTAGAACAACTAAACAAGTAGCAGGTAGGCATATAAGCAAATATTCAAAAAGAAAATAGAATTGCAATGCGAACAATACCATCACCAGTCAAAGGTAACACTAGCCTTACTTGGAGCAACGATATCAGGAACCTCCACCTCTGGCCCACCAAGATGGGCATCAAACTGACGGGATTTAACTCTGGACTAAGTAGTCAAAGCTGAAGGTTTGACCATCTCTCTCCGGGGAGAATCTCTGAGATAGTGACCAACCACTCCACAACCATAGCAACCCAAGGAAGCCTTTCCCCGATGTACGATGCCTGTCGACTCGGGAGGAATACCTAAACCACATGGATGAAAGGCACCTCTACCCATTCGGGGACCACCACTACAACCCTGCACACTACCTCGCGTTCCCTGAGGACCACCCCTACTACCATATAATCCACCTCTAGCCGGTGGCACTGGATCCCTTGGAGATAACACCTGCTGACCTACTGACTGAAAGGTGGGATTGTGGGGCAATCTCTAACAAAGTGCCCATGCCCACTGCACTGAAAACAACTCCTATTGAATACATACGGGCGGGAAGATCTCGCTGAACCTGACCGGCCACGATGTCCTACATACTCAAAATGCAAACGCTAAAGAATCTGACCCATACCATGTCCACTAAGCTCAACATATCCTGTACCACCACCCTCTAAAACCTGTGGAGAAACCAAAACTGGCCTGGTAGATAGGAAGCAATGGAACCTATCTCTGGTGGAGAATCCCCTACCTCAACTTTGAGAACCTCGAGAAATGTCCTGGAAATGACGTTTCTTAGCACTACCTCCATAAGCCTTACGGCATAAACCCACGATATCCCAAGCATGATCCACTACATGAAGGAAGGTCATCCCAACTGTAACCAAATGCTCGGTCGCCAAACGGAGCAGTGAAATCAAACCCCCAAGAAAACTCTAAACCCTATCAAACTCTAAAGGCACAATCCTAGCAGTACGCCTAACCAACTATTGAAATCTTGCCTTATTTTCCAACACCAACATACAACCCTACTAAAGAACTGGAAGCTCAACCCTAACTGAAGCACAACTCAAAGAATCGGGTACTGAAATACCCACCAAGGACTCACAGTCCTAACAATGGTGTCCTGAAGAACTGGGGTAGCTATGAATCCAATCGGAGGCAGGGCTGGACCCACACCCCCTATTTGATGGGTAAACTCTCACTCTGAAGTCCTAGCATTGATGAAGCACTGAAGTAGCAGGCCTAGAAGCCTCGACACCAACCGTTGACGAACTCATCTTAGGCATTTGAGAAGGAATGAAACATCCGTAGTTTAGAACTCAATAGAGCCATGAACGCACAATAAGGAGCCAAGAAGATGAAACTTTTCCTAACAATGCCCTGTAGTGTCACTCCCCTAGCTAGGAGGGTTGGACATCAAGGAGTTAACCGAGCACCTGTTAAACATATATACAAAACTCATGCTAAAGTTGTAAACTGACAACCAACAACATGGAAATCAACATGTGTTTACATATACTAAAACATGGATAACTGAAGGGCCCACTGGACTAGCTGTACAACTAAAACAAAACTATGTCTAAGAAGCCTCTAAAGAGTCTGCAACTAAAAATTTGATAACTAGTTGGGACAGGGCCCCGACATACCCAATATATGATATGCACATGAATCCAAAATATGTGACCAAGGCATCTGATAGCTCCAGAGAGAGGTGGAGCTTACCAACTGATAAACGGGAAGGCACTGGTCTACTGTGGATGTCTGCAACTTGAGCCTGCATCTATAAAATGCAGTGCCCAAAAATAAAGGGGTGTCAGTACATATAAAATATGTACTGGTATGTAAAGCCGACTGAATAACAAGTAGACATGTAAGAATGCTTACTGAATTGAATATCATAAATAGGAAAATCTGAGCATAGACATACAGAGAATGTAATCTGAAACTGAAACTGAAACTGATACAATGACCAATATCAGGGGTCCTTATATAACGTCCTATACATTACTTAATTACATATAATTAAAATTCCTTAAATTTTCCTAGCTGAAATTTTTACCCTTTTATATAACTTATCTATTCCTTCTGTAATTCTAAGTGTCAGAACGTCACAAGATAGCCTACTGTCAGTGATCTGTGACACCTGTTTGACATATGTAGCCAACTATCACAACCATGTGTGAAATCTCATAGTCTGGGTAACGTGGTCATTCAAAGTACGCCCTCCCGGGATCCTGTAAGGTCAGCCTGTAGGCCTATGTAGTTATGGAAATCCACAGCAGGAAGTTCCAGCTGACTCTGTCTGAATTCAGTGCACAGAATAGTGTCAGACGTAGTGGCCCTAAATATACCCACCCCACGCTACAGAGTAGGCTATAATCTCATCTTGCTTGTAAAGGCCCATAGTAAGCAACTTATGAATCATATAATGTCACGTCCCGAGGCTATCCCCTAGGCATAACACAGGATCCGGGACACAAGTACCCCAGATTAACCCTTGGTCATAGAATACTCAAGCATAACAAAAGGTAAGCGAAAGCATAATAATAGATAATGGGAATCAATAACTGAATATCATAAAGTCTAGAAGGACCCAAATTTGGAAAATACAACAAACTACGTCTGAAGCCTCTAAATCTTAAAATACGAGTAGATGGGACAAAGCCCCAACTAACTCAGAAAACCAATGTAAAGGACATAAGGGAGATAACTCATAACTCAGGACCTTGCAGGATGAGGACTCACCAATCGGATAGGCTGGAAAGTTGGCACTGACTATCGACGTGCGTGAGGGATAGAACCTGAATTTGCATCATCAAAAGAATGCAACACAGGATATGCGTCAGTACTATGGAATGTACCGAGTATATGAGGTATGGATGAACATGATGAAAACATGCTAAGTATTCTTTAACAATCGAAATCATGCTTTAAAGGTAAAACTACATACAAATGACTCTATAAGATGCCACAAGCTGAAAACATTATCATAAATAAAGAGTCTGAAATCTGAATAAGAGTCAAATACATTTTTAAAGCATAAATTATTTCTGAGGGAGGTTCTCTAACCGAAATAGACCATGTGAGCTACCTTGACAGGGTATAAAGGCATGACTATGGCGTGATCACTAAATCTGATGCCCAACAGAGGGGACTTATAAATCTATGGAGGCATATAGTTCTGGGACTAAGGGTACCCTCACCCTGTCAAACTCGGTGCTAAATACTACTCTGAAAATATACATATATCTCACATAATACTGGGGCATATATGATGCCAAAACTGATCATTACTGATGACATATATGATGTTAAAATTGTTTGAAAAGCAATAAGACATATTTGATGCTATGCAATTCAAATTCATACTTTTAAAGACATAGCATAGTTATAATTCAAATCATGCTTTACTTTTCTAATTTCATACTTGAAGAATTAAGCCTGCAATTTCATAAACACAAGAAAGGTCATGATATCTAATCATGTCAAATTTCTCTTGAAAACATGCAATTCAATGGGATCATGCTAGAAGGCAACTTTAATGCTTGGGCTTTTAAAACCAATGGGGGAATCATGATCAAATCATAATTAATCAATAAGAAGCCATGAATTTAAGCATAGAAACTGATTTCATAAGTTTTCCCCAATTTAGATTAAAACCCTAATTTCACAAGTTCATAATTCAATTTGAGGATTTGGGGTTTTGGGCACAAGGGCGAAAGGAACCCATTGTTGAATGCCCACATACCTTGATTGGAGTTAACCCACTTGAAATTGAAAAGATTAGGAGACTTGGACTTGGAGCTTGAGACCTTGAGTTTGAGAGAGTTGTTTTCCTTTTTGGGAGATGAATGAGGTAATGAGAAGGGACTTATGCTAATGAGGGTGAAAACCCTTTTATAAATAGTCAAAACGACATCATTTAGGAGTTAAAAGGGTGGGTAATGACTAAAATTCCCCTGGACCGTAATTGGGAAGAAGCTAGAAAATTTTTACTTTCAGGGACCATGGATGGGTTCCATGGGTCGTAGACCAAACCACGGCCTGTGGTTTCCATCAATTGTTTCTGGCCAAAATAACAAGCTGTAAAAGGTAGTCTAAGGGTCAACAGGATGGACCCATAGAAAGTTTTATGGGTCGTAGACCCAAGTCATCGTTCCTGGGGAATGACAGACCTCAGACCTGAGTTTCACGAGTCTACTTTAGAGTCTGTATAACAAACTACGGTCTATAGAGTAAACTCATGGTCTCAAACCATAGATTGGTTCCTACAGAACCTAAATCTCGGTTCCACTGCACGAGTCATGTTTCTAACCAAGGTCCATTGTTTGGACCCATTTTCCCTGGGAAAATGAATTTATTTCAGAGTTTTAACTTAGAAAGATGGTTAGAATCTCGGGGTGTTACAATATCTCCCCCTTGGGATCATTCGTCCTCGCATGAAGGCTAAGTAAGGGAAACTGAAGAAAAAATAGCCCAACCAGCAACAAAACATGGAAATCAAGGAATACATATGCAAACTGAACTTTTCAACTTAAAACATGACTGAATCAACTTAGAAAAGAGGAACCGATGGAATAGTATCAGAGGAACATTCTAAGTAGCAAACTATTACCTCAAGCTGAAATGGAATTGGAGGGAAAGAGGTAAGGGTACTTGGCTTTCATGGCTGATTCTGCTTTCCAAGTACCTCTTTCGACAAGTTGATTCCTCCAAAGGACCTTTTCCAAAGCGACTTCCTTATTTCTTAACCTCTGAATCTAAAGATCAAGGATTTCTACGGGAACCTCCTCATAGGTGAGACTATCCTTCACACCTACATCCTCCAAAATAACGATCAAGGTCGGATCACCAACACACTTCTTCAGTAAGGAATCATGGAAAACCGGATGAACCACTTCTAATCATGTTGGCAAATCCAACTCATAAGCAACGCTACCAACTTTTCTTAGAATCCGATAAGGACCTATAAAACGGGGACTAAGTTTCCCTTTCTTGCCAAATCTCATCACACCCTTCATGGGCGACATCTTTAGAAAAACCCAATCATCAACTTCGAATTCCAATTCCCTTTTCCTCACATCCGCATATGATTTTTGTCGACTCTGAGTGTTCTTCAACCTCTCCCTTATAAGCTGAACTTTTTCCATAGTCTCATGAACCTAATCTTATCCAATAAAGGCTGCCTCAACTACCTCAAACCATCCAATAGGAGATCTACATCTCCGACCATAAACTGCCTCATAAGGAGCCATCTGGATGCTAGAGTGAAAGCTGTTGTTGTAGACAAACTCAACATAAGTGATTATCCCAATTACCTTTGAAATCAATCACACAAGCCCTCAACATATCCTTCAAGGTCTGAATGGTACGCTCTGCCTAGCTATCTGTCTGAGGGTGAAAATCTCTGCTAAGCTTCACCTGAGTACCAAGACCTCTCTGAAACAATCTCCAAAATCGAAAGGTAAATAGAGTACCCCTATCTGAAATGATGGACAAAGGAACACCATGCAATCAAACTATCTCCCGGATATAAAGTCTGGCATAATCGTCTGTTGAATCCATAGTCTTAACATCCAAGAAATGGGATATTTATTCATCCGGCCGATAATCACCCAAATCGAATCATGTTTCCTTCGAGTACGAGGCAAACCAGTAATGAAGTCCATATTTATCTCTTCCCATTTCCAAGTAGGAAGGTCAATATACTAAATCATGCCACCCGGTTGCTGGTGCTCTACCTTCATTTGGTGATAGTTGGGACACTTAGACATAAAACCGGCTATGTCTCTCTTCATACCATTCCACCAATAGACTTCCCATAGATCATGGTACATCTTGGTGGCACCGGGGTGAATGGAATATCTAGAACTATGAGCCTCAGTCAAAATCTTTTGGCGCAACTGTCTACATTTGGCACACATAGTCAACCCTGATAACGAAGTACACCATCTCTCCTTTGGGAGAAAACCTTAACACTTTGCTGATGAACTTCACCCTTAAGCTGAAGTAAACTGGGATCACTGTCTTTCTTTGCCTTCACTTCTGCTACCAAAGATGATTTGGAACCATTCTGAACAATAACACCATCTTCTATTGATTCCATAAGGCAAACTCCCAATCGAGCTAGTCTATGAACCTCTTTAACCAATTCTGTCTTTCCTTTTTTGACTGAAGACACACTACCCATCGACAGTCTACTAAGTTCATTCACCACAACATTGGCCTTACTCAAATGGTAAAGCACACTCATGTCGTAATCCTTAAGAAGTTCAAGCCATCTTCTTTGTCGCAAATTCAATCCCCTCTGAGCGAACACATACTGAAGGCTCTTATGATCGGTGAATATATCCACATGTACCCCATACAACTAATGTATCCAAATATTCAAAGAAAAGACCACGGCTGCCAACTCAAGATCATGAGTAGGGTAGTACTTCTCATGAGTCTTAAGTTGTCTCGAAGCAAAAGCAATCACTTTACCAAGCTGTATCAAAATACAACCCAAACCAATCCTAGAAGCATCACAATACACAACAAAATTATCTTGGCCCTCGGGTAGAGCTAACACTGGAGCTGTGGTCAATCAAGTATTCAATTCCTGAAAGTTCTTCTCACACAAATTAGACCACTAAACTTTTACCTTCTTCTTAGTAAATCGAGTCAAAGGGGCAGCAATGGAAGAAAATCCTTCCACAAACCTCCGGTAGTAACTAGCCAAACACAAAAAGCTTTTAATATCAGACGGGGAAGTGGGTCTAGGCCAGTTCTTTCCTGCCTCTATCTTTTGAGAATCAACCGGAATACAATCTTTAGTCACAATATGACCCAGAAAAGCAACAGACTGCATCCAAAACTCACACTTGCTAAACTTAGCAAATAATTGTGGGTCCTTGAGAGTTTGCAACACAACTCTCAAATGGTATGCATATTCCTCCTCACTATGAGAGTTGATGAGGATATCATCAATGAAAACAATCACAAACATATCTAGATACTTCTTGAACATGCGGTTCATCAAATCCATAAAAGCTGTAGGAGCATTTGTTAGACCAAAAGACATCACAACAAATTCATAATAACCATACCGAGTCCTGAAGGCTGTCTTCAAAATATCAAACTCTCTAACACGAAGCTGATGATAACCAGATCTAAGGTCAATCTTGGAGAAGAAGCAAGTACCTTGAAGGTGATAGAACAAGTCATCAATCCTAGGAATCAGATACTTATTCTTGATTGTGACCTTGTTCAACTAACGTTAGTCAATAAACATTCTAAGGAAACCATCTTTCTTTTGCACGAAAAAGACTGGAGCAACACATGGAGAAATGCTAGTCCTGATGAAACCCTTATCAAGAAGATCCTTCAACTGATCCTTTAACTCCTTAAGTTCAGCGGAGGCCATCCTATAGGCAGGAATAGAGATAGTATTTATATCTGGAAGAATATCTATCCAAAAGTCAATTTCTCGCTCGAGAGGCACTCCAAGTAAATCCTCTGGAAACACTTCTGGAAACTCATTCAAAATAGAAACATGCTGAAGGGTTGGGGTTTCGGACTCCATGTCCATAACTCAAACTATATGATAAACATAACCATAAGAAATTATCTTCCTAGCCTTAAGATAAGATATGAAATGACCTTTCAAGGATGGGGGACTACCTTGTAATTCTAAGACGGGTTCATTTTGAAACTTGAAACTGACAACCCGAGTACGACAATCAACAGAAGCATAACAAGTATGTAGCCAATCCATACCAAGAATAACATCAAAATTTATCATCTCCAACTCGACTAAATCCGCTTAAGTGACTTTATGAAGGACTGAGATAGGGAAATATTTGTAAATTCTTTTGGCTAGGACCGACTCACCAATAGGAGTAGAAACACAAAAGGGTTCTAAAAGAAATTCAGGACATATTTTGAATTTGCATGCTATATAAGGGGTCACAAAATATAAGGAGGCACTGAGGTCCAACAAAGAATACACATCAAAAGAGAAGACTTCCAAAATACTGGTAACAACATCTAGGGAACCCTCCTGATCTTGATGAGAGGACATAGCATAAAGGAAGTTCTGGTGCTTACCACCAGAACTAAAAGTTGTGTTTAGTTGGGCTGGTCGACCTCCTGGGGCTGCTGGAGCAGACTGAGCCCTAGCACCTCCCTGCCCCTTCTTAGATGAAGGGAAATCTCCTATACGATGTCTAATATGACCACAACTAAAACAACCCTCTCTACCAGTCAAACACTCATCGGGGTAATTCTTCCCACACTTGGCACAAACAGGAAAAGAAGGTCCCTTTGCACTACTACTCTGAGAATAAGAGCCTGCACCTCTACCAGACTGATCATAATAGGGCCAGAAGGCCTGAGATGAAGTACTGGCCTAAGAATGCATGGGTCCTGATGACCTCTTCTAAAAGGAAGAGCGATGCCCGCCTCTGGACTTTTGATGGTTAAATCCTGAACCCTCAGATCTAGCTCTTTTGTTCTCCTATCCATCTTCTTAATCTTGTCTCCCTCGATCTGGTGTGCATGGTTCATAAACCTCGAAATGTTCATATCACTCAACACCATCGCATACCTACACTCTCTCTTCACCATATCAGAAACCTCATAGATAAACTTGCTCATCTGATCATGTGGGTCTGCTACCATGGAGGAGGCATACCTGGACAACTGAGTGAACTTCAAGCAATGCTCTTTGACTGACATCGACCCCTGTCTCAAGTTCACAAACTCCTTAGCCTTCGCCTGCCTCAACTCTCGGGGAAAGAAATGGTCAAGGAATGCCCTCTCGAAACACTCCCAAGTCATAGGGACCATGTCCCTAGTTCTAGATTCCTTCCATTGAGTGAACCAAATATGAGCTATATTCTTGAGTTGATAGGATGAAAGCTCCACACAATCAGCACCAACCAGTTGCATAACATCAAATACCTTCTTCACTTTATCAATAAAGTTGAGTGGGTCTTCACTCACTTTTGAACCCCAAAACTCATGTGGATTCATACGGATAAAGTAACAAACTCGGGCCGCTACCCCACCTTGAGGGTGGACAGGGGAAGAAGCCTGCTGATTATTCTGAGCGTCCAAGGTCTGGGCTAGAAAATGGAAGGCATCCCTGAACTACTTATTTGTGACCTCAGGGACCAAAACTAGAGGAGCAGAATTCCTAGCAGCTCGGTTAGGCATAGCACATCGAGGCATAATCTGAAACATACAAGGTAAGGATTAGAGGGATATTAGAGTTAATCTCTATCGCACAATATGATCATGAAATAAGTGACCTTTTCCTAAGATACCTTATAGCTTCCCTCTCATATGTGTGGCACGCTTCACATACATGAAAGAGACTCTACTCGATGAGGATTTTAGACATCCTAGGACTCTTGAACCTGAGGCTCTGATAGTAAGTTTGTCATGCCCCGAGGCATAACACGGGATCCAGGACACAAGTGCCCCAGATTAACCCTTGGTCATAGCATACTCAATCATAACAAAATATAAGTGGAAGCATAATAAGAGATAACGGGAATCCATAACTGAATATCATAAAGTCTACAAGGACCCAAATCTAGAAAATACAACCAACTATGTCTGAAGCCTCTATATCTTAAAATATGAGTTGATGGGACAAAACCCCAACTAACTCAGAAAACCAACATAAAGGACATAAGAGACATAACTCATAACTCTTGCCCTCGCAGGATGAGGACTCACAAATCGGATAGGATGGAAAGCTAGCACTGACTAGCCAAGTACCTGAGGGATAGAACCTGAATCTGCATCATCAAGAGGATGCAGTGCAAGCTATTCGTCAGTACTATGGAATGTACTGAGTATGTTAGGTATGCATGAACATGAAAAAAAACATGCTATGTATGCTTTAACAATCAAAATCATGCTTTAAAGGTAAAATTGGATACAAATGACTCTATAAAATACCACAAACTGAAAACATGATCATAAACAAAGAGTCTGAAATCTTAATAAGAGTCAAATACATTTTTAAACCATAAACTGTTTCTTAGGGAGGTTCTCTAACAAACATAGACCATGTGAGCTACATGGAATCCAATGTATACTCCCCATCGAAAGGACCAAATATACCTTGCCAGGGTATAAAGGCATGATTGTGGAGTGATCACTAAATCTAATGCCCAACAGAGGGGACTTAGAAACCTACTGGGGCATATCTGATGCCAAAACTTATCATAACTGATGACATATCTGATGTCAAAACTTTTTGAAAAGCAATAAGATATATCTGATGCCATGCAATTCAAATTCATACTTTTAAAGAATTAGCATAGTTATAATTCAAATCGTGCTTTACCTTTCTAATTTTGATACTTCAAGCATGCATTTTCATAAACACAAGAAAGGTCATGATATCTAATCATGTCAAATTTCTCTTGAAAACATGCAATTCAATGGGATCATGCTAGAAGGTAACTTTAATGCTTGGGCTTCTAAAACCAATGGGGGAATCATAATTAAGCGATAAGAATCCATGAATTTAAGCATAGAAACTGATTTCATATGTTTTCCTCAATTTAGATCAAAACCCTAATTTCACAAGTTCATAATTCAATTTGAGGATTGGGGGTTTTTGGCACAAGGGTGAAAGGAACCCATTGTTGAATACCCACATACCTTGATTTAAGTTAACCCACTTGAAATTGAAAAGATTAGGAGACTTGGACTTGGAGCTCGAGACCTTGAGCATGAGAGAGATCTTTTCCTTTTTGGGAGATGAATGAGGTAATGAGAAGGGACTTAGGATAATGAGGGTGACAACCCTTCTAGAAATAGTTAAAATGACATCATTTAGGAGTTAAAAGAGTGGGTAATGACTAAAATACCCCTGGACCATAATTGGGAAAAAGCGGGAAAAATTTGACTTTCAAGGACCGCAGATGAGTTCCACGGGTCATAGACCAAACCATGTCCCATGGTTTCCATATGTTGTTTCTAGCCAAAATAACAAGCCGCGGAAGGTAGTCTACGGGTCAATAGGACGGAGCCATAGAAAGTTATATGGGTCGTAGACCCAAGTCGTCATTCCTGGGGAAAGACATACCTCAGACGTAAGTTCCACGAGTCTACTTTACTGTCCGTAGAACAAACTACGGTCCGTAGAGTGAACTTGTGGTCTAAGATAAGAGATTAATTCCTGTAGAACCTAAATCATGGTTCTATTCCACGAGTCGTGGTTCTAACCACGGTCCGTGGTTCGGACCCATCATCCATAAGAACATGAATTTTTTTTCAGAGTTTCAACTTAGAAAGCTGGTTCGAATCCCGGGGTGTTACACATAACTCGTTATCTGAATATTGATTACTTTCTTTTAGCTGAAGAATCATATATCTATGTGATCTATATACTCAGGTCTATTCTGTGGCCAATTACTTTCTCTAAGTTTCGTCATATATATGCTCGGTAAATTCTAAGAGTTTTAACTTAAGACATGTATGGTCGTGTGAAACATGTTACTTCTTTGACTAGAAATGAGTACTATAACTCTATAGGCTTAAAACTCCACCCGAGAGAGACCTATAATAGCAATAAGCTTTGCTTTGAAGCAGCATATATTCTATGACGACCTTTATAGGAGGAACATGTGACTCTAGGTCGTGCCTTGATGGCAAAAAGAGGTTTTAGCTTTACATACCTTACTTTGAGAGTCTCTCTCCTTTATGTCATGTCATTGGTTCCCTTCAAACTCTCCTTATCTATGACATAACAAAATATGCAATAGTATAAGCGACTAATCAAGAAATATGGCGAGGTTGAAAAGACGATAATAACTTACGAGTGACTAGCTTAGCAAATAGGATAACTAAATGGTTTATCACCATACCTCTCCCCTTATACACTAAAATATGAACACCATTGAAGTCAATATTAATCCCTCCATCCTTTACTTACAATATCTAGCCCATTCAATATCCCAAACAAGGTCATAAACTTGACCCCTCGGCTTTCAAACACCACCTCGGGAGTTCTTTATCTAGTAGCATTTAAATAACCCTTTAAGCTCATAGGTTAAGTTTAGGGAGAATTATAACATTTAATCAGTGATAGGAAGCCTTATAACATATAAAAAACATCCTCAATCCATTTAGGCATTTTAACAAACACTTGACGAGCAACAAACTTGCAAGTTAAATACACATGTCTGTAGTAAAATGTGCATAACATATTACTATGAACTCGTATGGATAAGCGGTTTGTTGCATTGAAAACTAGACTCAAATACCTTTAACTTGGTACTTTATAGGACTTCTAAATCCTTTTATATTGGGAGATACACCCAATACCAGTAAGACCTTGTACGAGCTTGCTTGAACTAGTCACCGTAGTCGAACTTGGCATAATCTTATGTGATACTGGTAGACTTAACTGGTAAGAAGTGGGCTGATTTTGTTAATCGATCAATGATCACCCAAATGGAGTCATGCTTCTGAAATGATGAAGGAAAACCTGTAACAAAGTCCATGTTAATGGCCTTCCATTTCCACACTAGAATGCTCATAGTTTGAGCCAGGCCATCGGGCTTTTGATGTTCTGCTTTCACTTGCTGGCAGTTAGAGAATTGTGCTACAAACTCTGTTATATCTCTTTTCATGTCTTTCCACCAGTAGACCTCTTTAAGATCATGGTAGATCTTTGTAGAGCCTGGATGAATGGAATACCAGGAACAATGTGCATCAGTCATTATCTGTTGTCTTAGACCATCTACATTAGGAACACACAGTCTTCCTCGGCACCTTAAGGAACCATACCCTGCCATCTCAAATGCTAAAATTTTATGTTGTAGAATCCCAGCTCTATACTGGAGCAATAAGGGATCATCATATTGTTTTCCTTTCACTAACGCCACTAATGATGACTCCGCATTGTTCTGCACAACCATACCTCCACCTTCAGAATCTAGAAGTCCAACTCCTAGCCTGGCTAATCTATGAACATCTCATGCTACGTCATGTTGAGCAGGTGACAAATGTGCTAGGTTGCCCATATACACGCGACTGAGAGCATCCGCTACAATGTTAGCTTTACCGGGGTGGTAGAGAATATTAACATTGTAGTCTTTCAGCAACTCTAGCCACCTTCACTGCCTCAAATTCAACTCCTTTTGCTTGAAGATATATTGGAGACTCTTATGGTCTGTAAATATGTCAACATGTACCCCATACAAATAGTGGCGCCAAATATTAAGTGTGAATACAACTGCTGCAAGCTCTAAATCATGTGTAGGGTAGTTCATTTCATGCTTTTTCAATTGTCGAGAAGCTTATGCTATAACCTTACCATGTTGTATCAAGACACTCGAAGCATCACAAGAAATGAAATACCCTTCTGTACCCTCTGCTAAGCCCAATACAGGAGTTGTAGTAAATCTATCTTTCAGCTCTTGAAAGCTTCTTTCACAAGCATCTGACCACTGAAATTTGGCTGCTTTCTCTGTTAATTTAGTTAATGGGGCAGAAATAGAGGAAAATACCTCCACAAACCTCCTAACCAGCGAGCCCCAAGAAACTACATACTTCTGTCAGAGTGGTAGGTCGAGGCCATCTCTTCGCAACCTCTATCTTCTGAAAGTCCACTTTGATACCTTCACTAGAGACCACATGGCCAAGAAAAGTCACTAAGTTCATCTAGAACTGACATTTAGAAAAATTGGCATTAAGTTGGTGTTCTCTAAGAGTATGTAGAATTAATCTGAGATGGTCTGTATGTTTTGCCTCATCACGCAAATATATCAAGATATCATCTATAAATACAATCACGTACATATCAAGAAAGGGTTTGAAAACCCTATTATCATATCCATGAAGGCTGCTGGGGCATTCTTTATTCCAAATGACATGACAAGGAACTCAAAGTGCCCATATCTAGTTCTGAAGGCTGTCTTTGGAATATCTACTTCACGTATCCTTAACTGGTGGTAACCAGATCTTAAGTCAATCTTTGAAAAACATTTAGCTCCCTTCAACTGATCAAATAAATCATCTATTTTGGGTAGGGGGTACATAGTCTTCATTGTCACTTTATTCAACTATCTGTAATCCATACACATTCACATTGTACCATCCTTCTTACGTACAAATAGTACTGGAGTTCCCCATGGCAATATGCTGGGTCAAATAAAACCTTTGTCAAGGAGATCTTTCAACTTCTCCTTTAACTCTTTCAACTCTGCTGGTGTCATTCTATAAGGCGAAATGGATATAGGCCGGGTATCGGGATTTAGGTCGATACAAAAGTCAATATCTATAACCAGAGGTAATCCAGGAAGTTCATCAGGAAACACTTCTGGATATTCATTCACAACGGGTACGGACTGAAGAGTTGACACACGTTCCTCTGCTTCAAGGTCTCTGATATGGAGTAGGTGATATAAACACCCTTTCTCCAAAACTGGCTGTCCTAGGAAATGGAATCGAGCAATCTTAGATCGACAATCAACTATAGCGTAACAAGAGGATAGCCAGTCCCTGCCCATAATGACATCAAAATCAACCATGTCCAGCTCTATCAAGTTAGCCAATGTTTCATGGCTATATACTGTTACTAAGCACCCATAGTAGATCCTTTTAGCTATAATAGGGTCTCCTACTAGAGTTGATACTGCAAATGGCTCACGTAATAACTCTAGCTCTATTTCGAACTTTTTAGCAACAAATGGACTAACATATGATAGGGTCGCCCTGGATCTACCAATGCATAAACATAATAAAAGAAGATGGATAAGGTACCTGTAACAATATCTGGGGAAGCCTATTAATCCTGCCACCCTGCTAATGCATACACTAGATTTGGGCCAACTCCCAAACCTGAACCTCTACCTCTACCCTACCTATACCTCTTTATGTTTGTGCCTGGGGATCACGAGATAAAGGTGGTGCTGAAGAATAGGATGCTCCTATAGAGCCTATGGATGGTGGTCTATCACACCTTCCCTCAGCTATATATCTAGGACAATCCCGCATCTTGTAACCTTCGACTCCACACCCATAACAAGTGGTAGAGCCATATAGGCACTCTCCAAAATAAGAACAGCCACACTGTCTGCAAGTAGTACAAGGTGGTAATCCCCGATCAGTACCTCTCTGATAATAGGGGCCTGGTGTCGTAGAAGTTTGACTCTGATCCTGCCTAGACTTTGATGACTGAGCTAGAGCACTAGCAGTGAAGTAGGATGCTGAATGAGCCTTCCTAGGAGGTCCACTACTGGAGGAAGCCATATCACTTCCGTGATACCTACAAGCTACCCTAGACCTCTTACTTTGCTCCCTTTCTGATCTGTCTCCTCTACGATCACGGATGTGATCCTCTGTCTGTTGCGCATATTCCATTAGTCTAGCGATATCCATATTAATTTTAAGTGCAACAACTGCACAAGAGTCAATCAAATGATCTCTGAGGCCACCCACAAAGTAATGCATCCTTTCCCCATGGGTGCTGACCATCTCTGGAGCAAATCTGGCCAACTAAATAAATCGAATGCTATACTCCTTGACACTAAGGTTATTCTGTCTTAAGGATAGAAATTCATCCACCCTCACTTCTCTGAGCTCTAAAGGTAAAAAGTGATCCATGAAGGCCCTCGAGAATTATTCCTAAACTGCTGGAGGGGTATTTGGGCCGCTGGAATCGACCCACATCTCATACCAGGCAATGGCGATATCTTTTAGACGATAGGAGGCCAATTCAACAACCTCAGTCTCAAATATATGCATAACCCTGAAGATTTTGTTGATCTCATCTATAAACTATTGAGGGTCCTCTTTTACACTAGATCTTTTAAACACAGAGGGATTCATCCTGAGGAAATCACAAACTCTAGATCCGGCAATCTCTTCCTGAATAGTGTTATGTGCAGCCACATTCTGTCCTTGGACCTGAGAAGCTACTAACTGGGTGAGCAATTGTATTACTCCTCTAAGATCCTGCTCTGAGGCACCTAATAGTGGTACAGGCAGTATAGAAACTATTGCTGATGCTACTGGAGGTGTAGGAACTCCAGAATGACCTTCTGTTCTAGACACCTGAGGACTTGGAAGTCTAGGACTTGGCAAGCCCTCCTGAGCCCTGGTTTGATCCGCTAATATAGGAGAATGCTCTACAGTGGCTGCCTCTTGAGTAGTGCAGGTACTATGGCCTACATTATTCGTATCTTTGGTAGACATCATCTGTATCACAAATAAGCAGAGTGTGATTCAGAAGTAACCTTCTATGACTTAGCTCTATTGCATGATCTAGATTTTAATAGAAGGTTAGATTTCTAAATGCCCATGTAGTCCCTTAATTATAAATGTGACACACAACACATTCATGATGAAGGTCCTACTAGACACATCTTCTTATACTCCCTGGAACACTTGAACCTTGTTCTCTGATACCATGTTTGTCACGACCCTATCTAGGAAAGGCGGACATCAAGTAGTTAAACGAGCACCTTATTAACATATATACTAAACTCATGCTAAATTTGTAAACTGACTAGCAACAATATGGACACCAACATGTTTTTACATATACTTATACATAGATAATTGAAGGGCCCACTGGACTAGCTATACAACTAAAACAAAACTATGTCTAAGAAGCCTCTAAAGAGTCTGCAACTGAAAATCTGATAACTAGTCAGGACAGGACCCCGACATACCCAACATACGATATGTACATGAATCCAAAAAATGTGACCTAGGCATCTGATATTTCGAGAGAGAGGTGGAGCTTACCAACTGATAAACTAGAAGGCACTGGTCTACTGCGGATGTCTGCTAGCCTGAGTACCGTAGCCTGCATTCATAAAATGCAGCGCTAAAAAATAAAAGGATGTCAGCACATATAAAACATGTACTGGTATGTAAAGCGGACTTAATAACAAGTAGATATGTAAAAATGCTCACTGAATTGAATATCAAAAATAGGAAAATTTGAGCATACACATACAGAAAATGTAATCTGAAACTGAAACTGAAATTGATACAATGAACAATATCAGGGGTCCTTATATAACGTCCTATACATTACTTAATTACAGATAATTAAAATTCCTAGAATTTGCCTAGGTGACATCTTTACCTTTTTATATAGCTTATTTATTCCTTGAGTAATACTAACTATCAGGAAGTCACAAGATGGCCTACTATCGGTGATTTGTGACACCTGTTTGGCATCTGTAGCAAACTATCACAACCATGTTTGAAATCTCATAGTCTGGGTAATGTGGTCTATCAAGGTACGCCATCCCGGGCTCTTGTAAGGTCTGCCCGTAGGCATGTGTAGTCAGGTAAATCCATGGCAGAAAGTTCCAGCTGACTCTGTTTAAATTCTGTGCACAGAATAGCATCACACTTAGTGTCCCTAAAGATACCCACCCCACGCTGCTGAGTAGGCTATAATCTTATCTTGCTTGTAAAAGCCCATAGAAAGCAACTTATGAATAATATAACTCATTATCTGAATATTGATTACTTTCTTTTAGATGAAGAATCATATATCTATGTGATATATATACTCAGGTCTATTCTGTGGCCAATTACTTTCTCTAAGTTTTGTCACATATATGCTCGGTAACTTCTAAGAGTTTCAACTTAAGACATGTATGGTAGTGTGAAACATGTGACTTCTTTGACTAGAAATGAGTACTATAACTCTATACGCTTAAAATTCCACCCAAGAGAGACCTATAATAGCAATAAACTTTGGTTTCAAGCAGCATATAATCTATGACGACCTTTATAGGAGGAACATGTGACTCTAGGTCGTGCCTTGATGGCAAAAAGAGGTTTTAGAGTCTCTCTCCTTTATGGCATGTCATCGGTTCCCTTCAAACTCTCCTTATATATGACATAACAAAATATGCAATAGTATAAGCGACTAACCAAGAAATATGGCAAGGTTGAAAAGACGATAATAGCTTACGAGTGACTAGCTTAGCAAATAAGATAACTAAATGGTTTATCACCACACCTCCCCTTATACACTGAAATATGACCACCTATGAAGTCAATATTAATCCCTCCATCCTTTCCTTACAATATACAGCCCATTCAATATCCCAAACAAGGTCATAAAATTGACCCCTCGGCTTTCAAACACCACCTCGGGAGTTCTTTATCTAGTAGCATTTAAATGACCCTTTAAGCTCATAGGTTAAATTTAGGGAGAATTATAACATTTAATTAAGTGATAGGAAGCCTTATAACATATAAAGAACATCCTCAATCCATTTAGGCATTTTAACAAACACTTGACGAGCAACAAGCTTGCAAGAGCCATACAAATCGTGTTTGCTATACCTAGCATCCCTCCTTATCGCAGCAAGCTTTTTGCCTCAATACACAATAATACACACCTCATTTCATCAATAATACAACCATTACAGCCCTCTACATACTCCCTGCTCACCAATTATATCAACTACAATGGGCAAAACATGGACCTATGGCTTCCTATCACCGTCCCGTGAGTCCTACCTATAAACTATACTTAAAACAAATATTAGAGTCATATTTACAAGAATAGGAGAGCAGCCATACCTTTATCAATAAGTATACAATCCATGCACCCTTTTTATCTTCAAGAAACACACCTTTTCCTTCAAGAAAGTACTTGACTAAGTATATTTCCGTGACCTACGATGAAAAATACATTTTGATTCTTGAAGGAATTCACATACCTTAGGCTAGGGAAGGGTTGAGATGAAGAACTGAATAAAACTAGTGTTAAGCAGGTCCCTTATGTTCTGATATGTATGGGAGACGAATCCCAAAGTTTCAATATAAATACACATGTATGTAGTAAAATGTGCATAACATATTACTATGAACTCGTATGGATAAGCGGTTTGTTGCATTGAAAACTAGACTCAAATACCTTTAACTTGGTACTTTATATGACTTCTAAATCCTTTTATATTGGGAGATACACCCATTACAAGTAAGACATTGTACGAGCTTGCTTGAACTAGTCACCGTAGTCAAACTTGGCATAATCTTCTATGATACTGGTAGACTTAACTGGTAAGAAGTGGGCTGATTTTGTTAATCGATCAATGATCACCCAAATTGAGTCATGCTTATGAAATGATGAAGGAAAACCTGTAACAAAGTCCATGTTAATGGCCTTCCATTTCCACACTGGAATGCTCATAGTCTGAGCCAGGCTATTGGGCCTTTGATGTTCTGCTTTCACTTTCTGGTAGTTAGAGCATTGTTCTACAAACTCTGCTATATCACTTTTCATGTCTTTCCACCAGTAGACCCCTTTAAGGTCATGTTACATCTTTGTAGAGCCTGGATAAATGGAATACCAGGAACAATGTGCATCATCCATTATTTGTTGTCTTAGACCATCTACATTAGAAACACACAGTCTTCCTCAGCACCTTCAGGAACCATACCCCGCCATCTCAAACGCTAAAATTTTATGTTGTAGAATCCCAGCTCTATACTGGAGTAATAAGGGATCATCATATTGTTTTCCTTTCACTAATTCCACTAATGATTACTCTGCATTATTCTGCACAACCATACCTCCACCTTCAGAATCTAGAAGTCGAACTCCTAGCCTGGCTAATCTTTGAACATCTCATGCTACTTCATGTTGAGAAGGTGACAAATGTGCTAGGTTTCCCATAGACACACGACTGAGAGCATCTTCTACAATGTTAGCTTTATCGGGGTGGTAGAGAATATTGACATTGTAGTCTTTCAGCAACTCTAGCCACCTTCTCTGCCTCAAATTCAACTTCTTTTGCTTAAAGATATATTGGAGACTCTTATGGTCTATAAATATGTCAACATGTATCCCATACAAATAGTGGCGCCATATATTAAGTGTGAATACAACTGCTGCAAGCTCTAAATCATGTGTAGGGTAGTTCATTTCATGTTTTTTCAATTGTCGAGAAGCTTATGCTATAACCTTACCATGTTGTATCAAGACACTCGAAGCATCACAAGAAATGGAATACCCTTTTGTACCCTCTGCTAAGCCCAATACAGGAGTTGTAGTAAATCTATCTTTCAGCTCTTGAAAGCTTCTTTCACAAGCATCTGACCACTAAAATTTGGCTGCTTTCTCTGCTAATTTAGTTAATGGGGCAGAAATAGAGGAAAATACCTCCACAAACCTCCTATAATAACCAGCGAGCCCCAAGAAACTACATACTTCTGTCGGAGTGGTAGGTCGAGGCCATCTCTTCGCAACCTCTATCTTCTGAAAGTCCACTTTGATACCTTCACTAGAGACCACATGGCCAAGAAAAGTCACTAAGTTCATCTAGAACTGACATTTAGAAAAATTGGCATTAAGCTGGTGTTCTCTAAGAGTATGTAGAATTAATCTGAGATGGTCTGTATGTTTTGCCTCATCACGCAAATATATCAAGATATCATCTATAAATACAATCACGTACATATCAAGAAAGGGTTTGAAAACCCTATTTATCATATCCATGAAGGATGCTGGGGCATTCGTTATTCCAAATGACATGACAAGGAACTCAAAGTGCCCATATCTAGTTCTGAAGGCTATCTTTGGAATATCTACTTCACGTATCCTTAACTGGTGGTAATCAGATCTTAAGTCAATCTTTGAAAAACATTTAGCTCCCTACAATTGATCAAATAAATCATCCATTTTGGGTAGGGAGTACATATTCTTTATTGTAACTTTATTCAATTGTCTGTAATCTATACACATTCGCATTGTGCCATCCTTCTTACGTACAAATAGTACTTGAGCGCCCCATGGCAATATGTTGGGTCAAATAAAACCTTTGTCAAGTAGATCTTTCAACTGCTCCTTTAGCTCTTTCAACTCTGCTGGTGTCATTCTATAAGGCAAAATAGATATAGGTCGGGTATTGGGATCTAGGTCGATACAAAAGTCAATGTCTATAACCAGAGGTAATCCAGGAAGTTCATCAGGAAACACTTCTGGATATTCATTCACAACGGGTACGGACTGAAGAGTTGACACACGTTCCTCTGCCTCAAGGTCTCTGATATGGACTAGGTGATATAAACACCCTTTTTCTATAAGCTTTTGTGCCTTAAAATAGGAAATAAACCTTTCTCTAGGCATCACAACATTCCCTTTCCACTCCAAGACTGGCTCTCCCAGGAAATGGAATCGAGCAATCTTAGATCGATAATCAACTGTAGCGTAACAAGAGGATAGCCAGTCCATGCCCATAATGACATCAAAATCAACCATGTCCAGCATTATCAAGTTAGCCAATGTTTCATGTCCATATACTATTACTAGGCACCCATAGTAGATCCTTTTAGCTATAATAGAGTCTCCTACTGGAGTTGATACATCAAATGGCTCACGTAATAACTCTAGCTCTATTCCGAACTTTTTAACAACAAATGGACTAACATATGATAGGGTCGCCCTAGATCTATCAATGCATAAACATCATAAAAGAAGATGGATAAGGTACGTGTAACTACATCTGGGGAAGCCTATGAATCCTGTCACCCCGCTAATGCATACATTAGATTTGGGCCAGCTCCCAAACCTGAACCTCTACCTCTACCCCTACCTATACCTCTGCATGTTGTGCCTGGGTATCACGAGATAAAGGTGGTGCAGAAGAAGAGGATGCTCTTGTGGAGCCTATGGATGGTGATCTATCACACCTTCCCTGAGCTATATATCTAGGACAATCTCGCGTCTTGTGACCTTTGACTCCACACCCATAACAAGTGGTAGAGCCATATAGGCACTCTCCAAAATAAGAACAGCCACACTGTCTGCAAGTAGTACAAGGTGGTAATCCCCGATCAGTACCTCTCTGATAGTGGGGGCCTGGTGCCCTAGAAGTTTGACTTTGATCCTGCCTAGACCTTGATGACTGAGCTAGAGCACTAGTTGTGAAGTAGGATGCTGAATGAGCCTGCCTAGAGGAGGTCCTCTACTGGAGGAAGACATAGCACTTCTGTGATACCTACAAGCTACCCTAGCCCTCTTACTTTGCTCCCTTTCTGATCTGTCTCCTCTACGATCAAATATGCGATCCTCTGTCTATTGTGCCTATTCCATTAGTCTAGCAATATCCATATCATTATTAAGTGCAACAACTGCATAAGAGTCAATCAAATGATCTTTGAGGCCACCTACAATGTAATACATCCTTGCCCTCTGGGTGCTGACCATCTCTGGAGCAAATCTGGCCAACTAAGTAAATTGAATGATATACTCCTTGACACTAAGGTTATTCTGTAATTTTTCCTAAACTGCTGTAGGGGGCATTTAGGCCCCTGGAATCCACCAACATCTAATGTCAGGCAATGGCGATATCTTTTAGCTGATAGGAGGCTAATTCAACAGCCTCAGTCTCAAATGTATGCATAACCCTGAAGATTCTGTTGATCTCATCTATAAACTATTGAGGGTCCTCTTTTACACTAGATCTTGTAAACACAGAGGGATTCATCCTGAGGAAATCACGAACTCTAGATCCGGCAATCTCTTCCAGAATAGTGTTATGTGCAGCCATATTCTGTCCTTTGAACTGAGAAGCTACTAACTGGGTGAGCAACTGTATTGCTCCTCTAAGATCCTGCTCTGAGGCACCTGATAGTGGTACAGGCAGTATAGAAACTGCTGCTGATGCTACTGGAGGTGTAGGTACTCCAGAAAGCCCTTCTGTTCTAGGCACCTGAGGACTTGAAAGTCTAGGACTTGGCAAGCCCTCTTGAGCCCTGGTTTGATCTGCTAATATAGGAGAATGCTCAACAGTGGCTGCCTCTTTAGTAGTGCATCTACTATGGCCTACATTATCCGTATCTTTGGAAGACATGATCTGTATCACAAATAAGCAGAGTGTGATTCAGAAGTAACTTTCTATGACTTAGCTCTATTGCATGATCTAGATTTTAATAGAAGGTCAGATTCCTAAATGTCCGTGTAGTCCCTTAATTATAAATGTGACGTGCAACACATTCATAAAGAAGGTCCTACTAGACACAGCTTTTTATACTCCCTAGAACACTTGAACCTTGTGCTATGATACCACGTTTGTCATGCCCCTATCTAGGAAGGGCGGACATAAAGGAGTTCAACGAGCACCTGCTTAACATATATACTAAACTCATGCTAAATTTGTAAACTAACAAGTAACAACATGGACACCAACATGTTTTTACATATAATGATACATATATAATTGAAGGGCCCACTGGACTAGCTGTACAACTAAAACAAAAAAATGTCTAAGAAGGCTCTAAAGAGTCTGCAACTGAAAATCTTATAACTAGTCAGGACAGGGCCCCGACATACCCAACATATGATATGTACATGAATCCAAAATATGTGACCTAGGCATCTGATAGCTCCAGAGAGAGGTGGAGCTTACCCACTTATAAATTGGAAGGCACTGGTCTACTGCAGATGTCTGCTAGCCTGAGTACCGTAGCCTGCATTCATAAAATGCAGCACCCAAAAATAAAGGGAAGTCAGCACATATAAAACATGTACTGGTATGTAAAGTAGACTGAATAACAAGTAGACATGTAAAAATGCTCACTGAATTGAATATCAAAAATAGGAAAATTTGAGCATACACATACAGAGAATGTAATCTGAAACTAAAACTGAAACTGATACAATGAACAATATCAGGGGTCCTTATATAACGTCTTATACATTACTTAATTACAGATAATTAAAATTCCTAGAATTTGCCTAGGTGACATCTTTACCCTTTTATATAGCTTATCTATTCCTTATGTAATACTAACTGTTAGGAAGTCACAAGATGGCCTACTGTCGGTGATCTGTGACACCTGTTTGGCATCTGTAGCCAACTATCACAACCATGTTTGAAATCTCATAGTCTGGGTAATGTGTTCTATCAAGGTACGCCCTCCCGGGCTCTTGTAAGGTCTGCCCGTAGGCATGTGTAGTCAGGTAAATCCATGGCGGAAAGTTCCAGCTGACTCTGTCTAAATTCTGTGCACAAAATAGCATCACACTTAGTGTCCCTAAAGACACCCACCCCACGCTGCTGAGTAGGCTATAATATTATCTTGCTTGTAAAAGCCCATAGAAAGCAACTTATGAATAATATAACTCATTATCTAAATATTGATTACTTTCTTTTACCTGAAGAATCATAGATCTAATTGATCTATATACTCAGGTCTATTCTGTGGCCAATTACTTTCTCTACGTTTTGTCACTTATATACTCGGTAACTTCTAAGAGTTTCAACTTAAGACATGTATGGTCGTGTGAAACATTTGACTTCTTTGACTAGAAATGAGTACTATAACTCTATACGCCTAAGAGTGACCTATAATAGCAATAAGCTTTGCTTTCAAGCAGCATATAATCTATGATGTCCTTTATAGGAGGAACATGTGACTCTAGGTCGTGCCTTGATGGCAAAAAGAGGTTTTAGCTTTACATACCTTACTTTGAGAGTCTCTCTCCTTTATGGCATGTCATTGATTCCCTTCAAATACTCCTTATCTATGACATAACAAAATATACAATAGTATAAGCGACTAACCAAGAAATATGGCGAGGTTGAAAAGACGACAATAGCTTACGAGTGACTAGCTTAGCAAATCAGATAACTAAATGGTTTATCACCACACCTCCCCTTATACACTAAAATATGACCACCTATGAAGTCAATATTAATCCCTCCATCCTTTCCTTACAATATACAGCCGATTCAATATCCCAAACAAGGTCATAAAATTGACCCCTCGGCTTTCAAACACCACCTCGGGAGTTCTTTATCTAGTAGCATTTAAATGACCCTTTAAGCTCATAGGTTAAATTTAGGGAGAATTGTAACGTTTAATTAAGAGATAGGAACCCTTATCACATATAAAAAAACATCCTCAATCCATTTAGGCATTTTAACAAACACTTTACGAGCAACAAGCTTGCAAGAGCTATACAATTTGTGTTTGCAATACCTAGCATCCCTCCTTATCGCAACAAGCTTTCTGCCTCAATACACAATAATACACACCTCATTTCATCAATAATACAACCATTACAGCTCTCTACATACTCCCTAATCCCCAATTATATCAACTACAATGGGCAAAACACGGACACACGGCTTCCTACGATCGTCCCGTGAGTCCTACCCGTAAACTATACTTAAAACAACTCTTAGAGTCATATTTACATTGATAGGAGAGCATCCATACCTTTATGAATAAGAATACAATCCCTTCACCCTTTTTATCTTCAAGAACCACACCTTTTCCTTGAAGAAAATACTTGACTATGTATATTTCTGTGACCTACGATGAAAAATACACTTGATTCTTGAAGGAATTAACTTACCTTAGGCTAGGGAGGGGTTGAGATGAAGAACTGAAGAAAACTAGTGTTAAGCAGGTCCCTTATATTCTGATATGTATGGGAGATGAATTCCAAAGTTTCAATATAAATACACAACTTTTGGCCAACTTAGCCAAGGCTGCCACATGTCCCGCAGTGATTGGGCAGTGTGCGTGTTTATAGTAAAATGCGCATAACTTCTTACTCCAAACTCATATGGACGAGTGGTTTTTTGCGTTGAAAAGTAGACTCAAATACCTTTAATTTGGTACTTTATAGGACCTCGAAATCCTTCTTTTTTGGGATATACACCCGTTAAAAGGAAGACCTTGTACGAGCTTACTTGAACTAGTCCACCGTAGTGAATTCTTCAATTTGAATTTTTGTTGTAGGTCTCTCTTTGGTCTATAACCTTACTCTAGCACTTCAAATGTATTAATATAACTGTCCCTTTGCATAATTATCCATTCACAACCTTATCCTCTTTGTTCATAATGATTACTTCACGTTTACGAGTTGCACGCGTATCTTAAGTTTGGGGGAATTACATATAGCCTCCCGCAGATAGGATATAGACATCATAGTATGGATCCATGAGACTCTACTTAGACACTTGCTTCTGTACCATGACACCGGTGAACCTAGAGCTCTGATACCATGCTGTCACGACCTGAGTTCTAAGGTCATGATGGAACCTATAACCCCCGAGTAGGCGAACCAGTTTTCGTAGCCCAGAATGGTTAGCAATGTGCTACTACCTAACCAATATGCACAATAAGCAGAAATGAGCAAAAGTAAAAACCTGAATATATATATACATACAAGAGAACTACACCAACCCTATGACTTGGTATCGATAAAGCATAAACTTCTAATGGAATACATGTGCTAGAAGTAACAAAATAATAAGTACAACTATCTCCAAATATACAAAGAGTAACAGTACAAAAGATGATATGTGGTCAAGCTCCGGTCGTCAGGTGCTCACCCTAGTCTCAAATATCTAAAAGCTGCACGAGTCTCCAATGTGATCAATGGCGGAAGCTCAACTAATATCTGCACCAGAAAGATGCATAAGTGTAGTATAAGCACCAATTTCTAAGTAACGGGTACCCAATAAGCATCATCGGCCGAATGAGCGCATATAAGATATAAAAACAATAATATAGCAGATAGCAAGAAAGTAGTCACCGAAGCAATAGAGAAAGCACATGGAAAATAGCATGGAGACTAGTCAACCAAGAGTTATAAGCATACAATGCTAGCACAAAAGATATGTACATACACATAACACATGTGTAGGAAAGAAGAACGCACATGGAGTCCTTGCACAATAATATAAATAAGGAGAGAGAGATAGTGTTGAGAAAATGGCGGTACATCAGTAACCTAAAGTAATGAGGGAAAGAAGGAAAGTAAGCCAACATAATCAAACTAGAAGCCATACTCTAACAGAATCATACTTAAAACACCAACCTTCAAGATAAGCATAAACATGGATTAATCTCATAAATACAAACCTAGAATGGTATATAAGCCACAAGAACCAAGAGTTTCTACTCAGAATCAAGATAAGGAACAACATCTGATAACCCACAACCGCTCAGAAGGACACATAAATCGTGCCTCGGAATATAGAACTCACTAGCCCCTCAAATCAATGCCAAATAATCAGAGCCTCAACAGGCTAAAAACCATAAAACCACCAAGAACCAAACACCATAACCATCTCTATAAAGCAATAGGAGTAATATAATCTACCTACAGTCCCAACGACCACCAATACAACTGAGGAATGCAATCAAGTGTGATAACGCCCAAACTACACCTCAAATTAACGAAGCGTAAGCGGTCGTAGTCAAGTAAAGAACCCAACAAGGTTGGGGTCGAATCCCACAGAGAATATGGTGAAGATTAAGCCTTTAGTGAAGTACGTGACTGATGGTCAATAGTTTCCGGTAAATAAGGGGGGGGTTTGTGTGAACAAATCGTAAACAAAACAAGTAATAAACATGTGAGTTTTAATCAATATGAGAGAGCGAACTAGGGAAGTGTTTACCATGACGTTGGTAACAATGTCGATTCTAGGCTTAGTCGGGTTCTTTTTATATGCGTGTCACGATGTGATTGAATTAATGGTATCGTCTAAACATTTCTCAACCAAATAGACGAATTTCCTTTTATCTTCTCTCGATCTCAAAAAGGTGTGCTTTTAGATTTCAATCCTAAACATCAAGTAGATTAATCTAGTTACAGCATTAATCATAAGACGAGAGTTAGTAGTCTCAAATCCTCGTCGTTAATCAAGTTTCCCGATTTTAATCTCTTTACTCAAGCAAATTAAACCTAGGCAAGTTCTAATATTTGCAACCACTAGAAAACGTGACATAATGAATGATTAACAACGTGACAACATATATATTGAACCCGACGCTACCCGGAATCTATCTTGCTACGTTTGCCATGGCTCCCACAAACCTAGTTGTGGGAGTTTAGTTAATCATGCTATAAAGAAAAGAGAAGAGAATTGTATTCATAATAAAGAGAAGGGATTCTTACAATATAATGAGAACAATCTTCAATAATCCAAGAACACGAAAAACCAAGATCCCAAGAACAATTCAAGAACACGAATTCAAGAAGAGAAAACGTGTTTCTTGCTCTCAAAGTTTCGCTCAAATCTCTCCTAAAATTATTGTAAAAACGTGATTTGCATAATGAATAAAATAAACCTAACATAGGGTATTTATAGGAGTCTAGGAAACACAATCCCAAACGCATTAGGAATCCGAGAAACCAAATCCCAAATGCATTAGGAATCCGAGAAACCAAATCCCAAACGCATTAGGAATCCGAGAAACCAAATCCCAAACGCATTAGGAATCCGAGAAACCAAATCCCAAATGCATTAGGAATCCGAGAAACCAAATCCCAAACACGGTAGGAATCCTAATCGCGGGCTGCCTTGGTGCGACACTGCTTTGGTGTGATGGTTAATCGCGGGCTGCCTTGGTGCGACACTGCTTTGGTGTGACGGTTTGGGTGACGGACCGTCACCACCTTGTTGGCTTGGGCTTGATGGTCCGTCACGAGCTTGACGGTCCGTCACTCTTATCCAGAATGCTCTTTTTGCTCGTATTTCCTTTCGTTTCCATGTTTGTCCCTATTTCCTGAAAACATAACATAAAACCATCAAAAACGACAATGGTTGCTTGAAAACGCACGATTGTTCTTAGTTAAAAGGAGTCGAAAGTGACGTAAAATGGCGGCACATCAACACCCTCAACTTAAAACGTTCGCTTGTCCTCAAGCAACATGACACAAAAACAATAAGACGACTCAACTAAGAAAACAAACTCGTGTCTCTAGCAACTCATGGTCATTCAACATCTTATTCCATTTTAAATCAAGCTCCCTCGTAGCCCACAAATGTATGAAACACTAACTTGCAAGGATCCAAACATGTCATTCTGATATGATAGAACATTCTACATTCACACGCGCAGCTATCCTAACAATCAATAGACATGCGATACCACTATTTGATAACGCCCAAACTACACCTCAAATTAACGAAGCGTAAGCGGTCGTAGTCAAGTAAAGAACCCAACAAGGTTGGGGTCGAATCCCACAGAGAATATGGTGAAGATTAAGCCTTTAGTGAATTAAGTGACTAGTCGTCAATAGTTTCCGGTAAATAAGGGGGGGTTTGTGTGAACAAATCGTAAACAAAACAAGTAATAAACATGTGAGTTTTAATCAATATGAGAGAGCGAACTAGGGAAGTGTTTACCATGACGTTGGTAACAATGTCGATTCTAGGCTTAGTCGGGTTCTTTTTATATGCGTGTCACGATGTGATTGAATTAATGGTATCGTCTAAACGTTTCTCAACCAAATAGACGAATTTCCTTTTATCTTCACTCGATCTCAAAAAGGTGTGCTTTTATATTTCAATCCTAAACATCAAGTAGATTAATCTAGTTACAGCATTAATCATAAGACGAGAGTTAGTAGTCTCGAATCCTCGTCGTTAATCAAGTTTCCCGGTTTTAATCTCTTTACTCAAGCAAATTAAACCTAGGCAAGTTCTAATATTTGCAACCACTAGAAAACGTGACATAATGAATGATTAACAACGTGACAACATATATATTGAACCCGACGCTACCCGGAATCTATCTTGCTACGTTTGCCATGGCTCCCACAAACCTAGTTGTGGGAGTTTAGTTAATCATGCTATAAAGAAAAGAGAAGAGAATTGTATTCATAATAAAGAGAAGGGATTCTTACAATATAATGAGAACAATCTTCAATAATCCAAGAACACGAAAAACCAAGATCTCAAGAACAATTCAAGAACACGAATTCAAGAAGAGAAAAACGTGTTTCTTGCTCTCAAAGTTTCGCTCAAATCTCTCCTAAAATTATTGTAAAAACGTGATTTGCATAATGAATAAAATAAACCTAACATAGGGTATTTATAGGAGTCTAGGAAACACAATCCCAAACGCATTAGGAATCCGAGAAACCAAATCCCAAACGCATTAGGAATCCGAGAAACCAAATCCCAAACGCATTAGGAATCCGAGAAACCAAATCCCAAACGCATTAGGAATCCGAGAAACCAAATCCCAAATGCATTAGGAATCCGAGAAACCAAATCCCAAATGCATTAGGAATCCGAGAAACCAAATCCCAAACACGGTAGGAATCCTAATCGCGGGCTGCCTTGGTGCGACACTGCTTTGGTGTGACGGTTAATCGCGGGCTGCCTTGGTGCGACACTGCTTTGGTGTGACGGTTGGGGTGACGGACCGTCACCACCTTGTTGGCTTGGGCTTGACGGTCCGTCACGAGCTTGACGGTCCGTCACTCTTATCCAGAATGCTCTTTTTGCTCGTATTTCCTTCCGTTTCCATGTTTGTCCCTATTTCCTGAAAACATAACATAAAACCATCAAAAACAACAATGGTTGCTTGAAAACGCACGATTGTTCTTAGTTAAAAGGAGTCGAAAGTGCCGTAAAATGGTGGCACATCAAAGTGAATACAAACCCTTCGGCCGCCCATACAACCAGAGCATACACTGAGTATATAACAAACAAGGGTGGAATCGGATCACAATATGCATGATAATGATGATGAATATTGTGTGATAGTACCCCATAGGTTACCCCCTCTGGTACCTATAAGGCCCAATAGAGGCAGGACCCATGGAAGGACGCGGCCGATATACCTCTACTATTTTGTATACCCCTCTTCCGGCACCCTCAGCTCATAGCTTGGGGTCTAGGAATGACAGTGTCCATGGGGTCTATTTGTAGACCATATATTAAAAACCGCGAATCTCAATAAGTAACTCAGTAATCAGAACCTCATAGTACATGCCCGACTTTGACCCTGGTCTAAATCAGTAAGAGTAATCTCCAAAACCAGTTAAAGGATGCCTGAAGTGTATTTGGGTTAAAAATAGTAGTTAGTCAAGTCTAGCAATCTAGCACAACCAAGCTTAGTATAAATGAAAATTGTTAATCAAATCATCGTAATATCTTTTTTTCTCCAAGAGTTTTCATAAAAGCCAGTTTCAAAACCCATTTCATAATTCTTTTAACGAAAACGAGCCCTCGGGGCCGTGCAAAGTTTATAAAACCATTTATAGTCAGCTCGAAGCAAAATCAGTAGTAAAACATATAGAAAAAACCTTTGCATAAATGATATGCTCACAAAAAATAGGTTAGCCCAACTGCTCGCAAACATTCCTACCATCCCTGCACAGGCTCCACATCTCTACAACAGATATAACCAGCCTAGAATAATATCTTGATGTCCGGGAGTCACATAAAATCCCAAATATCCTACCATCTATGATCTAGAGGCATATACAAAGGCCACACAAGGCCACAAGGGTAATATACAATACTACATAAACACTACAATCAACGTATGAAATAAATTATCCAAAGAGACAGACAAGGTTTGGGGTACCAAGCTAATACAACCGACCCAAGGTTACTAATTAATGCAATTATAGCCTATATACGCAGAGTCCAGGTATGGAAAGCCTTAACCTACCTGTCATTCGACGACTAGCTATGGGGATAGCATCATCCAAGCTCGAACTGCTCTAAAAAGCTCTAGATTGCGAAAACACTATCAATACAATAACCTACACATCAAAACAAAACCAATACCCATAATACTAAAAACATAACCGGGTCAAAATCTGGGTCACTAACGGACCCGTGGTCCCCACAACCTGAAGTCAGAAACGAAAAACACCATAGTGTTCCCCATAATCTTGGGAGCACATGCTCAAAATTTGAGCGGAAACGGACAACAATTGGGGCTCCAAAATAGCCCACCCATCAAGAAATTGAAAAGAGAATCAATGGAGAAAATGGAAATTAAAGAGGTTACTTACCCACTTTAGAACTCAATAAACGAGCATTGATAGATAAAATATTACCCTCCAATCAGTTAGGATGAAAAATGATGAAATATGGAGGTGCTGGGTTGTTTGATTATGGAGGAATGAGTTAGAATGTTAGGAAAATGAAAAAGAAAGAAAAGAAATGGCCAACTGAAGCTGTCAGCCAAGGCCTACACAAACGCGGCCAAGGCGTCTCCTAGGCAAAGGCCAAAAATTGGGGCAACTGGCATTACCCTGCGCGTAGGTGGCCAGCACCACGCATAGGCAAAGAACAAAATGGGGCGGCTGGCTTGCCCTATGAAAAGGCGACCAGCCCTACACGTAGGCGAAGGCTAAACAGAGGGGCGGCTGGCCTTGCCTTATGCGTAAGCGTCCATTCCCCGCGTAGGCGAAGGGCATATTGATCCTATGACATTAACCAGCTTCCAACAACCAAGCCAACAAGAATTCTAACTCTGACGGACCCTTAAGAATGCATCCAGGGTTCTGTGACCACAAACAAACTGAGCTATTCAACTAGAAATGGCATTTCAGATCCAATGGAATTGATGAAAATCCCATCAGATGTCGATTTATTGAAAAGTGGGCCCTGCGCCCAAGATCAACCTTTAGGCCAACTATTTCAAAAATAGAACCCAAGGGCCAAAATCAAGTTTGGAAACCTCAGGACCTAAACCAATGGTATTTCTAGCCTAAACTCAACATTCTTGAGCTAACAGTGCTGATGAAATTTTCATCCAAGGTCGTCTTCTCTTAATGTTGACAAAAGTCAACCCAACAAGCCCAACTGGCTTGGAAAACACAGAAAAAGAGAGAATTCTAAGCTGAAACGCTCCTAGATCCTGACCAAAGATCCCACTAGAACAAAGTCCACGCTCCGGAGCTAACGGAGCTATCGAAATTTGATTCCGAGCACGATATCTAAGAATGTTGACTGAAGTCAATGGCTTCAAAGTTTAAAGCTCTAAAATAAGTAATGGCCAAAAAGACAAAACAAATAGCTCAGTCACCGAACTACCAGTCCTAGCAAGCCATAAATGACTTGGGGCCACTACAGAAAATATCTAATAGTACAAGAAAGGCAAAAATGCATAAATGACCGGATGGGTCATTACAGATTTTTATCCAAAATTCATTAAACATTTGCACTTAGACATGTTTTGGTATCGTGCTCCAACTCATCTAGACACCTTTGTAGTGTCGAGTGATGCATTTGAAGATGACCTTCATAATTCTATTATCTGGATTAAACCTGCAATACGAGATCAAACATTTAAGAGGTTAAATCAAAACTTAAAAAATTTAACATATTGAAAGTTAATTGTTATATATTGTTAATAAATGATACTTGTCTTCCTAAGGCTTTATGAAGACCCTCCAAGAATTGTCTCTATTGCCTAGATGAGGTATCTGTACACATGAATAGCCTGTAGGGGGAGTACTCTCACGCGTAGGGCTTTTATCTCAGAGACGAAGTATGGAGAGCCCAACTGATCCAGTAGTGCTAGCTGACATACTGGTAGCGGATGGTATGATAGACGATGGACCAATATGTGTATAATGACCATTGATGGTGGTGTAGCCCTGCATAAGTGCCACGATGACGACTGATCGAGTCTAAATAAGACCATCAAGTGGATGAAGTGGACCCACCTATGTAGGAACACTTTGTGGCTGCTTAGACGACCTAATATATGAATGTGAGACCCTATGTGGGATAGACGCAGACTGGGACTCATAAATGTGAATTCCTATGGGATTTTTAGGATTAGGAGAGTTCTTTTTAGTTTGTCTTTTTGACCTTTAATTTCTTTCCCCTATACTGATTATCTACCATCTACATTAAATAAAAGATAAAATATAATTTATGAAAATATATATAGATTATCATTTATACGAAAAGAAAAACGAGGAAATATTCGCTACATTAGTCACTTGGCTTCTAAGAATATTAGTAATGAATATCAATAAAGATAATAATACATAGTATATAAACATCATTAATTAAAAATAAAGAACACATGCAACAAACTAATTATATTGCTAGTCCTCTTCTTCTGAAATTTTCTCATCGTCTATCCATTTATCCTCTTCTAAAGTTTCCTCATCGTCTATCCATTCATCCTCTTCACTATTTTAAGTCACTAGTTCATATTTTTAACTCACTATACTTCACTATTTTAAGTCACTAGTTCACAATTTCAACTCATTATACTTCACTATTTTAAGTAACTAAATAATAAAATATTATTTTATACAAATATTATAATTCAAATACCAACTTAGAATCTTAAAGTCCTACCTACTTGCTTAATTACCAAAGGAATTCACTAGTTCACAATTTCAACTCACTATACTACACTATTTTAAGCCACTAGTTCACAATTTCAACTCACTATACTTCACTATTTTAAGTCACTAGTTCACAGTTTCAACTTATTATACTTCACTATTTCAAGTAACTAGTTCACAATTTTAAGTCATTTTACTTCACTATCTTAAGTAACTAAATGACTAACTATTATTTTATATAAATATTATAACTCAAACCAACTTAGAATCTTAAAATCCCACCTACTTGCTCAATTACCAAAGGAATTCACTAGTTTTCAATTTCAACTCACTATAGTTCACAATTTTAAGTCACTAGTTCACAATTTGAACTCACTATACTTCACTATTTTAAGTCACTAGTTCACAATTTCAACTCATTATACTTCACTATTTTAAGTCACTAGTTCACAATTTAAACTCACTACACTTACCTATTTTAAGTAACTAGTTCACAATTTCAAGTTATCATACTTCACTATTTTAAGTCCCCACTTCATTATTTCAAGTCACTAATTCACATTTTCAATTCACTAACAATCAAACAAACCAAATTAAAGACTAAGTATCAACACTAGATGAACATAAATTGATCTTGCAAGGAAATCAATTTTGTCATCAATAGGATCAACTAGTATTGAAACTTATGTTAAACAAATACAAACAAACCAAATTAAATATTAAATGTCAACACTAAATGGACACAAATTGATCTTGCAAGAAAATTAATTTTGTCATCAATACGAACAACTAGTGTTGACACTTATGCTAAACAAACACAAACAAACCAAATTAAAGACTAAGTGTCAACACTAGGTCGACACAAATTGATCTTGCCAGAAAATTAATTTTATTATCAATAGGATCAAATAGTGTTGAAACTTATGCTAAACAAACACAAACAAACTAAATAAAATACTAAGGGTCAACACTAGGTGGACACAAATTGATTTTGCAAGAAAATCAATTTTGTCGTCAATAGTATCAACTATTGTTGACACTTATGCTAAACAAACACAAAAAAAAACTAAATTAAAGACTAAGTGTCAACAGTAGGTGGAAACAAATTGATCTTGCAAGAAAATCAATTTTGTCATCAATAGGATCAACTAGTGTTGACACTTATGCTAAACAAATACAAATAAACCAATTCCAATTCATTAACTTCACAATTATACTTCACTATTTTACGTAACTACTTCACTATTTCAAGTCACTAGTTCACTATTCCAATTCATTAACTTCACAATTTCAAATCACTAGTTCACAATCTTATTCATACTTCACTATTCTAATTCACTAGTTCACATCCAATTCACTATTTCATAATTCCAAATCACTAGCTAAGTGTAATGACCCTCTAGGTTATTTTCCTATTTTTCATACATTTCTACATTTTGAGATTTCTCACAGCGGCTACAGGTCATTTATGACTCATCGGGACTGCCGATTTGATATTCGAGCCATTCGTTAGGTGATTATGGCCATTTCCCTATTTTAGAACTTGAACTTAAAAAATCTTTGACTTTGGTCAACTTTATTGGTAAATGTGCTCAAAATCAAATTCTGACAGTTTTTTTAGCTCCGAAATAGGGATTTTGGTCTAGTGGGACTCTTGGTCTTGGTCTGAGTGCTTTCAGTTTGGCTTTGTGTTATTTTTTGTGTTTTAAAGCCAATTTTAGCTTATGGGGTTGACTTTGGTCAACATTTAGAGAAGACAGCCTCAGATGGAAATTCCATCAGTGTTGTTAGCTCTGGAATGTCGACTTTGGGCTAGTGGGACCTTTGGTTAAGGTCCCAAGGCTTTCAGACTTGTTTTGGGGCCCACTTTTTATTAAAATGATGACCGTTGGGAGTTTCATTATTTCCATTAATTCCGTAATGCTATTTCTAGTAGGGTAGCATGGTTTGTTTGTGTTCACGGGGTTTTGAATGAATCCTGAGGGTCTGTCGGGTTACTTTTTAGACTTGGAAAATTGTTGGTAGTTGCTGTGTGTTGCAGTCCAATTTCGTCCTTGCGACCGCGAGGTGGATATCGTGTTCATGATGGTCTATCTTCTTAGCCATCGCGATCGCATGGGTTGATCCTTACGATCGTGATAAAGCAGGTTGGGACCTAGTCCAGCTTGTTCTACGCAATTGTGTTGCTGGACCATTGCGACCGCGATAGTCTGGCTAGCTCATCATCACAACCATGTGGGGTCCTTCATGATCACAAGGAAGGACCCCTGGCATTTATTTAAGCTGCAAACTTTATTTTCTCCTCCACATTTAAAATTCTTTCTCTATTACTAAGCTCTCAAGCTTCGGTTCTAGCTTAATTATTCAGTCTCCTTGACTTGGCAAGTCCCCCCTATACCTCTCCTCTTTTACCCGTTGTTTAATCCTCATAAATTCCATTAAATTCTGTCAGTTCTCCTTGATAATTCTCTTAAAATAGTAGGACTTCGAAGCTGTTTTGGGCCCCAAAATAAGTCCTGTTCACGCTCAACTTTCGGGCATGGGTTCCTTAGCCCGTTGCAAATATAATTGTGATATTTGTTTCTCATTTTGTTGCATAGGCCCTGAGGGTCATTTTCCAACCCGATTTCTGACTCAATTTTCCGATAGAAATATGGATGTCATTCTTCTCATGTTGACACCTGGATTATGTTCTTGATAGCTTGGTAGCTTTATGAGGCTGTTCGGAAGGGGAAGGCATACGAGTGATGGTTCTTGTTTGCAGTTTGGCCCTGAGGTAGGTTATAGTTTACTTTCCTAGAATGAGTTTAGTTAGTTTTTATATTGTATATATTAAATGAATGTTAGGTTTGACTCTACGTGGAATTAGGCTTAAATCATGATACTTGTATTATTTTGGCCATTTTGAATCATAGATTAGAATTATTAATGTTATCCTTAGTCCAGGAGCCCATAGTGTTGTTATGCCTATCATATTGTTATGCCACCCTCATTAATCCTACCTTCGCTCGAGGCTTGTTACCATTTGGATTGCGGTGAGCTCCCAGCGCTTTGGAGACTTTACATGCTGTCCATCTCGTATTTCTGTCTATATTTTGTATTTTTGATAGACAAAGTGTGTTGTATAGCTACTATGTACTTTAGTCGCTCTTGTACCCGTGACACCAGGTTCGGGATGGTTCTCGTGTATGTTTTGTTTTCTTGGTAACTTTAGGGCCATTTTTTGTATATTTGGTACAGTTGGTATGTATATATGTTATTGGCCCTATCTCCCTTATTTATGTCTTCCATTTTTCTTACTTTAACTACTTTTATTGTCTTCCATATTATTGGGTTTGGCTTGCCTACTGGGGGTTATGTAGGCGCCATCATTGATCGGTTTTGGGTCGTGACAAAGTGGTATCAGAGATCTAGGTTCACGGGTCTCACCAATTCAAGAGCAAGGTGTCTAGTAGATTATCATGGATCGGTATGATGATGTTCATATTCAATCTGCGAGAGGCTATAGGACATTCTTCGGAATGATTCCATCTTATTGGATTCTTTGTCGTGCTTTCTTGACTTGAGCAACTTCTAAGTATCTTTGTTTCACTCTTTCTCAGATAATTCAGACGAGATCAGCGGAAGGTGAGGACGAGGCCCCTGCACCTGCAGTTAGAGTCCCAACTCGGGTTAGGGTAGAAGACAACCTAGAGGATGAGTTAGGGGACAAGTTGTAGAGCCAACTGGGGCCGGGTCTAGACTACCTTAACAAGAGCCTGAGGATAGGGTTGAGGTGATTCAATATGAGCAAAAGCGTGTAGGGCTAGCCCAGCATCTGACAGGTTTCATGGCTACTCCAGTGTTGCAGGACACTTTGGTTCAGTTACTTGGGTTTCTTGAGGGTATGACTCAACCAGCAGCTTCACCAGGTACTCCGATTGGTTCTCAGGTTAGAGATGAGGCTCAGACTTCAACCCAGGCAGCGACTTAGGGTTTATGAGCACAACATGCTGTTGTGGCTCCCAAATTGGAGGTGTTGCAGATCCCTACAATTTCTCCACCTATTCCAGCCGGTTCTGTCATGTACTCTAAGGAGCAGAAGATACTTGGTAGGTTTCTGATATTAGGTCCTCCGTGGTTTTTAGGTGCTTCTAGGGAGGATGCACATGAGTTTCTGACTAGCTTCCAGGAGAGATTGCATATTTTTGGGTTGGTTGAGTCGCACAGAGAATATTACACTACAATACAGCTGGATGTTCCAGCGAAATAGTGGAGGAGGTCATATGTAGCTTGCAGACCAGCCGGGTGACCACCGCTAACTTGGGCACAATTCTCCGCAGCTTTTCTGGAGAAGTATGTACCGCGTAGCATGAGGGAACATTTGATGGCAACTTGTTGGGTTGGAGCAGGGTTCCATGTATATTTCTGAGTATGAGGTTTTCTTCCACCAGTTGGCTAGGCGTGCCATTATGATTCTACCCACTGAGCACGAGAAGGTGCGTCACTTTTTTGGAGGAGTTACTTTACACCTCTGCTTGGCTATAGAGGGTATGGTAGCTTCAGGCCAATCCTTTCTGGAAGTAGTAGACCATGCTTGAATGATTAAGGGCATACTTTACGAGGCCCAAGGGGGCAGTGATAAGAGGCCTTAATATCATGGCAGTTTTAGCGGTTCACAGGCCAGTGGGAGAGGCTACTATGGTAGAGGTCATCACCAGTAGCATTTCCAGCTCAGATGGCATGTTCAGGTGGCGTTACAGATTGCTAAGGGTCAGAGTAGCTAGAGTATTGTTCATTCTCCATGAGGAGCTATAACACCCCGAAATTCGATTAAGCTTTTAAACTTGGAATCCCTGAAAAATCTGACATCCCAGGGATTACGATCCCAAACCACAAGCTGTGGATTGAACCATGTGTCGTTGAATAGACTCATGGAAACCCTCTGCAGCTCCCACCTTTGGTCTGAGAACCATGAGTGGAGTATGTGGGTTATGATTAGTTTCACGGGTGTGGAAACAACCCATGGAACTCAAACTGAGGGCAGTCAATTCCCCAGAAACCACGAGAAGGTTCTACGACTCGTGGAAGTTTTCATGAGTCATCCTATTAGACCATAGAATTTGATCCATAGCTTGAAATATTGGCTCAAGAACCACGAGTCCAATCCACAAACCATGGTTACTTCCACGGTCTGTGGAAAGGACCCGTGGAGCCTGAAGCAGAGAATCTTAGCAGCTTTTCTCTAATCAAATCCCAGAGGTATTTCTATAATTACCCATCCTTTTAACTCTTAAGTAGGGTTGTTTTGACCATTTTTAGTAGGGTTTTATTCCCTAATAGCCTAAACTCTTCTCATTCTAAGCAATCCTATTCCAAAAGAAGAAAGAACTCCTTCAAGCTCCAAGTCTTAAGCTCCAAGTACAAGCCTCCATTTCTTTTCATCTTAGATCAACAAAACTTCAATAAGTTATGTTGGTATTCAATAGGAGATTCCTTTAACCTTATGCCCAAAACTCATGATTCTTACTTTGATTTATGGAGTTATGAAATTAGGGTTCTTACCCAAATTAGGCGAAAGGTTATGGTTTTTTTTTGAAAGTATCAATTTATGATTTCCCATTCATTACCCATGTTTTAACTAAGATTCATTGAATAATTCAAAAGTCTATATGTTGATGATGAATTTTAGCATAATTTCATTGAATTGCATATTTTCAAGCAAAATTGGCATTGTTAGATAACATGGCCTCTGTTATCATGAAATTGCATGTCAAATTCTTTAAGTTATGAATTTAGAAAGAAAAGTATGTTTTGAATTATGTCTATGCCAAGTCTTAAGGATTTTTAAGTATGAAATGCATGACATTAGATATGTTCCTATGATTTATGAAAGGCTTGGCATCTAGATATGTCTACCTAATCTATGTGAATTGCATGGTATTAGATATAACCTTATGCTTTTCAAATATATTTTGTATTAGATATGTCACAAGTATATGTGAGCTATATGTATATATTTTGGGAGTAGTATTTAGCACTGAGTTGGATAGGGTGAGAGTACCCTTAGTCCAAGAACTACGTGCCATTGTAGGTGCCGTCCGTGGCTTATTACAGGATCCTGGTATGATAAGGTTCTAACCTTGGCCGGTTAGGATAACCTTTTTCATTATGGGTGTATGATATTGGACTCCATGTAGCTCATCATGGTTTATGTCGGTTAAGATAAACTCCCGTATGAATATTTAAGATATTTTATTCTATTTCAGGCTTTATGCTTTAAACTATGAGATTTACTTTTGATACATCTTTTATGCATGAACTGAGTTTTAATTATGTTTCAAATATACTTTTACCATGTTTATGCATATCTCACATATTCAGTACATCCTATAGTACTGACGTATATCTTGCGCTGCATCCTCTTGATGATACAGATTCAGGTTTTCCTCTTCAGACTCGTGGCTAGAGATTACAGGACATCCAGCTAGTTGTTGGTGAGTCCTCATCTTCCAAGGACCTATTAGTAAGTTTAGTTTATTATGGTCTTTTTAGTACTTAGATTTAGATGGTGTCTTGTCCCAACAACTCCTTATATCACATGTAGAGGCTTTTCAGACATAGATAGTATTCGGGTCTCTCTTTCGGATTATGTTTCATTTTGACTTTATTATTTATGGATTGGGTTGCCTAGTTTTCTATTTATGCTTCTTCTATGTTTTCTTATTATTATCTGAGTTATGCTATGACCAAGGGTTAACTTGGGGAACTTGCGGTCCTAGGTCCCATGTTATGTTTAGGGGGTAGCCTCGAGGCATGACAAACTTGCTATCAGAGCCTCAGGTTCAAGAGTCCTAGGGTGTCTGAAAGCCGAATCGAGTACAATCTCTTTCATGTGTGTGAAGTGTGCCACACTTATGAGAGAGAAGCTATGAGGTGTCTTAGGAAAAACTTCACTTCTTTCCTAATCAATATCGTGTGATAGAGCTTAACTCTATTAACCCTCTAATCCATTCTTTATGCATTTTAGATTATGTCTCCTCGCCGAGCCACTTGAAATGTTGACCCTTCGATTCCTGACCCTGAGGTCACTAATGTTGAGTTCAGAAATGACATTCATATGCTAGCTCAGACTATGGCTGCTTAGGCCAATCATCAAGCTCCTATCCTCGTCCACCCTCAAGGTAGAGTAGTAGCCCGAGTATGAGACTTCATTCGCATGAACCCACCTAAGTTTTGTGGATCAAAAGTTGGTGAGGATCCGCAAAAATTTCTTAGATGAGGTAAAGAAGATCTTTGTAATAATGCAAGTGGTTGGAATTGATTTCATTAAGCTAGCTTCCTATCAAATCAAGGACGTGACTCATATTTGGTTCACTCAATAGAAAGATACTAGGGCTAGAGATGTGGTCCCTATGATGTGGGAGTGTTTTGAGAAGGCTTTTCTTGACCAGTTCTTCCTGGGGTATTTGAGGCAATCTAAGGCCAAAGAGTTCGTGAATTTGAGGTAAGGTTCCATAATGGTGTAGGAGTACGGGTTGAAGTTCACCCAACTTTCTAGGTATGTTCCTTTCATGGTGGCTGACCCGTGGGATGAGATGAGTAAGTATTTTTATGGAGTATCAAATTTGGTAAAGAAGGAGTGTAGGTCTGTGATGCTTTTGGGCAACATAAATATTTCTCGACTGATGATTCATGCCTAACAGATCGAGGGAGATGGCAAGGAAGAACAAGAGGGTTAGATCAGAGAGTTCAGGTTTTGGCCATCATAGGTATAGAGGCAGACATCGCTCTTCATTTCAGAAGAAATCATCAGGACCCGTTCATTCTTTAGCTACTGCTCCTACACAGGCCCCAGGTCTTTTCATGATCAGACTGGTAGAGGATCTGGTTCCTATTAGCATAGGAGTGTTGCAAAGGGGACTCATTTCCCTTCTTGCAACAAGTGTGTTCAAGCTATCCTGGTGATTGTTTAGCTGGTTCAGGTGGATACTTTAGGTGTGGTCAGTTTGGACACAAGATTAAGGATTGCCCTTAAGCTAAGAGGAGACAGGGAGGTAGAAGAACTCATTCTACCCTAGCATCCCCAGGAGGTCGACCGGCCTAGCAGGGCACTGCTTGTAGTTCTGGTGGTCAGCACCAGAACTGCCTTTATGCCATTTCCTCTCGCTAGGACTAGGAGAGTTCACCAGATGTTGTTACTAGTATGTTTAAAGTCTAATCTCTCGATGTGTATGCTTTATTAGACCCCGGTGCCTCCTTATCTTTTGTGACTCCTTATGTAGCTTGCAAGTTTGAAATTAGTCCGAATCAGCTCTTAGAACCCTTTTTCATTTCTACTGTTGTTGGTGAGTCAGCCCTAGCAAGAAGAATCCACCAATATTTCCCTATCTCAGTCCTTCATAGGGTCACATCAACAAATCTAGTACAGTTGGAGATGACTAATTTTGATGTTATTCTTGGTATGGATTGGTTGTATGCATTTTATGCCTTGGTTTATTTTCGTCTAGAGTCATCAATTTTAAGTTTCCAAATGAACCCGTCTTAGAGTGGCAAGGTAGTTCTCCATCCTGGAAGGGTCATTTAATATCTTATCTTAAGCCTAGAAAGATAATTTCTAAGTGTTATGTTTATTATATAGTTCGGGTTATGGACACGGAGTCTGAAACCCCATCCCTCCAGTCAGTTCTTGTTGTGAATGAGTTTCCAGAAGTGTTTCCTGAAGATTCGCCCGGAGTTCCTCCCGAGTAGGAACACTTTGTGGCTGCTTAGACGACCTACTATATGAATGTGAGGCCCTATGTGGGTTAGACGTAGACTGGGACTCATGAATGTGAATTCCTGTGGGCTTTTTAGGATTAGGAGAGTTCTTTTTAGTTTTTGTCTTTTTGACCTTTAATTTCTTTCCCCTATACTGATCATCTACCATCTACATTAAATAAAAGATAAAATATAATTTATGAAAATATGTATAGATTATCATTTATACGAAAAGAAAAATGAGGAAATATTCGCTACATTGTTACTTGGCTTCTAAGAATAATAGTAATGAATATCAATAAAGATAATAATACATAGTATACAAACATCATTAATTAAAAATAAAGAACACATGCAACAAACTAATTATATTGCTAGTCCTCTTCTTCTAAAATTTTCTCATTGTCTATCCATTTATCCTCTTCTAAAGTTTCCTCATCGTGTATCCATTCATCCTCTTCACTATTTTAAGTCACTAGTTCACATTTTTAACTCACTATAATTCACTATTTTAAGTCACTAGTTCACAATTTCAACTCATTATACTTCACTATTTTAAGTAACTAAATAATTAAATATTATTTAATACAAATATTATAACTCAAATACCAACTTAGAATCTTAAAGTCCTACCTACTTTCTTAATTACCAAAGGAATTCACTAGTTCACAATTTCAACTCACTATACTACACTATTTTAAGCCACTAGTTCACAATTTTAACTCACTATACTTCACTATTTTAAGTCACTAGTTCACAGTTTCAACTTATTATACTTCACTATTTCAAGTAACTAGTTCACAATTTTAAGTCATTTTACTTCACTATTTTAAGTAACTAAATGACTAACTATTATTTTATATAAATATTATAACTCAAACCAACTTAGAATCTTAAAATCTCACCTACTTGCTCAATTACCAAAGGAATCCACTAGTTCTCAATTTCAACTCACTATAGTTCACAATTTTAAGTCACTAGTTCACAATTTCAACTCACTATCCTTCACTATTTTAAGTCACTAGTTCACAATTTCAACTCATTATACTTCACTATTTTAAGTCACTAGTTCACAATTTAAACTCACTACACTTACCTATTTTAAGTAACTAGTTCACAATTTCAAGTTATCATACTTCACTATTTTAAGTCCCTGCTTCATTATTTCAAGTCACTAATTCACATTTTCAATTCACTAACAATCAAACAAACCAAATTAAAGACTAAGTATCAACACTAGATGAACATAAATTGATCTTGCAAGGAAATTAATTTTGTCATCAATAGGATAAACTAGTATTGAAACTTATGTTAAACAAATACAAACAAACCAAATTAACTATTAAATGTCAACACTAGGTGGACACAAATTGATCTTGCAAGAAAATCAATTTTGTCATCAATACGATCAACTAGTGTTGACACTTATGCTAAACAAACACAAACAAACCAAATTAAAGACTAAGTGTCAACACTAGGTCGACAAAAATTGATCTTGCCAGAAAATCAATTTTATTATCAATGGGATCAAGTAGTGTTGAAACTTATGCTAAACAAACACAAACAAACTAAATAAAATACTATGTTTCAACACTAGGTGGACACAAATTGATTTTGCAAGAAAATCAATTTTGTCATCAATAGTATCAACTAGTGTTGACACTTATGCTAAACAAACACAAAAAAAAACTAAATTAAAGACTAAGTGTCAACAGTAGCTTGAAACAAATTGATCTTGCAAGAAAATCAATTTTGTCATCAATAGGATCAACTAGTGTTGACACTTATGCTAAACAAATACAAATAAACCAATTCCAATTCATTAACTTCACAATTATACGTAACTACTTCACTATTTCAAGTCACTAGTTCACTATTCCAATTTATTAACTTTACAATTTCAAGTCACTAGTTCACAATCTTATTCGTACTTCACTATTCTAATTCACTAGTTCACATCCAATTACAATTCCAATTCACTATTTCATAATTCCAAATCACTAGCTAAGTGTAATTACACTGCAGGTTATTTTCTTATTTTTCATACTTTTCTACATTTTGAGATTTCTCACAGCGGCTACAGGTCATTTATGACTCATCGAGACTGCCGATTTGATATTCGAACCATTCGGTAGGTGATTATGGTCATTTTCCTATTTTAGAACTTGAACTTAAAAAATCTTTGACTTTGGTCAACTTTATTAGTAACTGTGCTCAAAATCAAATTCTGATAGTTTTGTTAGCTCCAAAATAGGGATTTTGGTCTAGTGGGACCCTTGGTCTTGGTCTGAGTGCTTTCAGTTTGGCTTTGTGTTATTTTTTGTGTTTTAAAGCCAATTTTGGCTTGTGGGGTTGAATTTGGTCAACATTTAGAGAAGACAACCTCAGATGGAAATTCCATCGTTGTTGTTAGCTCTGGAATGTTGACTTTTGGCTAGTGGGACCTTTGGTTAAGGTCCCAAGGCTTTCTGACTTATTTTGGGGCCCACTTTTTATTAAAATGATGACCGTTGGGAGTTTCATTATTTCCATTGAGTCTGGAATGTTGTTTCTAGTAGGGTAGCATGGTTGGTTTGTGTTCACGGGGTATCGAATGAATCTTGAGGGTCCGTCGGGTGACTTTTTAGACTTGGAAAATTGTTGGTTGTTGCTGTGTGTTGCAGCCCAATTTCGTCCTGGCGACCGCGAGGTGGCTATCGCGTTCATGATGGTCTAGCTTCTTAGCCATCGCGATCGCATGGGTTGATCCTCATGATCATGATGAAGCAGGCTGGGACCCAGTCCAGCTTGTTCTACGCAATTGTGTTGTTGGACCATTGCGACCGCGATAGTCTGGCTAGCTCATCATCACAACCACGTGGGGTCCTTCGCGATCACAATGAAGGACCCCTGGAAGTTATTTAAGCTGCAAACTTTATTTTCTCCTCCACAATTAAAAAATTTTCTCCATTACTAAGCTCACAAGCTTCGGTTCTAGCTTAATTATTCAGTCTCCTTGACTTGGCAAGTCCCCCTATACCTATCCTCTTTTTCTCGTTGTTTAATCCTCATAAATTCCATTAAATTCTGTCAGTTCTCCATGATAAATATCTTAAAATAGTAGGACTTCGAAGCTATTTTGGGCCCCAAAATGAGTCCCGTTCACGCTCAACTTTTGGGCATGGGTTCCTTAACCCGTTGCAAACATAATTGTGATATTTGTTTCTCATTTTGTTTCTCATTTTGTTGCATAGGCCCCGAGGGTCATTTTCCAACCCAATTTCTGACTCAATTTTCCGATAGCAATATGGGTGTCATTCTTCTCATGTTGACACCTGGATTATGTTCTTGATAGCTTGGTAGCTTTATGAGGCTGTTCGGAAGGTGAAGGCATACGAGTGATGGTTCGTGTTTGCAGTTCGGCCCGAGGTAGGTTATAGTTTACTTTCCTAGAATGAGTTTAGTTAGTTTTTATATTGTATATATTAAATGAATGTTAGGTTTGACTCTACGTGGAATTAGGCTTAAATCATGATACTTGTATTATTTTTGCCATTTTGGATCATAGATTAGAATTATTCATGTTATCCTTAGTCCAGGAGCCCATTGTGTTGTTATGCCTATCATATTGTTATGCCACCCTCATTGATCCTACCTTCGCTCGAGGCCTGTTACCATTTGGATCGCGGTAAGCTCCCAGCGCTTTGGAGACTTTACATGCTGTCCATCTCGTATTTCTTTCTATATTTTGTATTTTTGATAGACAAAGTGTGTTGTATAGCTACTATGTACTGAACTCGCTCTTGTACCGGTGACACCAGGTTCGGGATGGTTCTCGTGTATGTTTTGTTTTCTTGGTAACTTTAGGGCCATCTTTTTTATATGTGGTACAGTTGTTATGTATATATGCTATTGGCCCTATCTCCCTTATTTATGTCTTCCATTTTTCTTAATTTAACTACTTTTAGTGTCTTCCATATTATTGGGTTTGGCTTGCCTACTAGGGGTTATGTAGGTGCCATCATGGATCGGTTTTGGTTCATGACAAAGTGGTATCAGAGATCTAGGTTCACGGGTCTCACCAATACAAAAGCAAGGTGTCTAGTACATTATCGTGGATCGGTATGATGATGTTCATATTCAATCTGTGAGAGGCTATAGGACATTCTTAGGAATGATTCCATCTTATTGGATTCCTCGTCGTGCTTTCTTGACTTGAGCAACTTCCAAGTATCTTTGTTTCACTCTTTCTCAGATGGTATCTTTGAAGTTCACCCAACTTTCTAGGTATGTTCCTTTCATGGTGGCTGACCCGTGGGATGAGATAAGTAAGTATTTTTATAGAGTATCAGATTTGGTAAATAAGGAGTGTAGGTATGTGAAGCTTTTGGGAAACATGAATATTCTCAACTGATGATTCATGCCCAACAGATCGAGGGAGATGGCAAGTAAGAACAATAGGGTTAGATCAGAGAGTTCAGGTTTTCGCCATCATAGGTACGGAGGCAGGCATCGCTCTTCATTTCTGAAGAAACCATAAGGACCCGTTCATTCTTTAGCTACTGCTCCTACACAGGCTCCAGGCCTTTTCATGATCAGACTGGTAGAGGATCTGGTTCCTATTCGCATAGGAGTGTTGCAAAGGGGACTCTTTACCCTTCTTGCAACAAGTGTGTTCAAGTTATCATGGTGAGTGTTTTGCTGGTTCAGGTGGATACTTTAGGTATGGTCAGGTTGGACACAAGATTAAGGATTGCCCTTAAGCTAAGAAGATACAGGGAGGTAGCAGGACTCAGTCTACCCTAGCAGCCCCAGGAGGTCGACCGGCCTAGCAGGGCACTGCTTGTAGTTCTGGTGGTCAGCACCAGAACTGCCTTTATGCCATTTTCTCTCGCTAGGACTAGGAGAGTTCACTGGATGTTGTTACTAGTATGTTGAAAGTCTTATCTCTCGATGTGTATGCTTTATTGGACCCCGGTGCCTCCTTATCTTTTGTGACTCCTTATGTTGCTTGCATGTTTGAAATTAGTCCTGATCAGCCCTTAGAACGCTTTTGTGTTTCTACTCCTATTGGTGAGTCATCCCTAGCCAGAATAATCCACTAATATTGCCCTATCTCACTCCTTCATAGAGTCACATCAACAAATCTAGTACAGTTGGAGAAGACTAATTTTGATGTTATTCTTGGTATGGATTGGTTGTATGCATTTTATGCCTTGGTTGATTGTCGTACTAGAGTCATCAGTTTTAAGTTTCCAAATGAACCCGTCTTAGAGTGGCAAGGTAGTCCTCCATCCTCGAAGGGTCATTTAATATCTTATCTTAAGTCTAGAAAGATAATTTCTAAGGGTTATGTTTATTATATAGTTCAGGTTATGGACACGGAGTATGAAACCCCATCCCTCCAGTCAGTTCTTGTTGTGAATGAGTTTCCAGAAGTGTTTCCCGAAGATTCGCCCGGTGTCCCTCCCGAGTGGGATATCAACTTTGGAATAGATATTCTTCCAGATATGCATCCTATTTATATTCCTCCCTATAGAAAGGCTCCTGCAAGGCTTAAAGAATCAAAAGATTAGTTGAAAGACCTCTTATATAAGGGTTTTATTCGACCCAACATCTCTCCATGGGGTGCTCTAGTTTTATTCATGTGAAAGAAAAATGGCTCCCTCAGAATGTGTATCGACTACCGTCAGTTGAACAAAGTCACAATAAAGAATAAGTATCCCATTCCTAGGATTGATGACTTGTTCAATCAGCTTCAGGGTGCTAGTTTCTTCTCCTAGATCGACCTTAGATCCGTTTATCATCAGCTTCGTGTTAAATAGTGTGACATTCCAAAGACAGCCTTCAGAACTCGGTATGGTCATTATGAATTTATGGTATGTCTTTTGGATTAATGAATGCGCCTGCACCCTTTATGGATTTGATGAACTGTGAGTTTAAATAGTATTTGGATATGTTTGTGATTCCTTTCATTAATGATATTCTTATCTATTCTCAGAGTGAGGAGGAGCATGCGGACCATTTGAGATTTGTGGTGCAAACTCTCAAGAATCAATAATTATTTGCTAAGTTTAGAAAATGTGAGTTTTGTATGAAGTCTGTTGCTTTTCTAGGTCATTTTGTGACTAGAGATGGTATTCGAGTTGATTCTCAAAAGATTAAGGCAGTAAAGAACTGACCTAGACACACTTCCCTGTCTGATATTAGGAGTTTTTTGGGTTTGGATGGATACTACAAGAGATTTGTGGAGGGTTTTCTTCCATTCTTTCCCCATTGAATTGGTTCACTCAGAATAAGGTTAAATTTCAGTAGTATGATCTATGTGAGAAGAACTTTCAGGAATTGAAGATTAGATTGACCACAAGCCCAATGTTGGCTCTACCCAAAGGCCAAGATGACTTTGTTGTGTATTTTGATGCTTCTAGGATTAGTTTGGGTTGTGTGTTGATAAATCATGGTAAGATGATTTCTTATGCTTCGAGACAACTTAAGATTCATGAGAAAAACTACCCCACTCATGATCTTGAGTTAGCGGTAATGGTTTTAGCTTTGAAGATTTGGAGACATTACTTGTATGGTGTTCATGTGGATGTGTTCACCGATCATAAGAGTCTTTAGTATGTGTTTACTCAAAAGGAATTGAATCTTCGTTAGAGGAGATGGCTTGAGCTTCTTAAGGATTATGATATGAGTATGATTTACCATACGGGTAAGGACAATGTCATGGTGGATACACTTAGTAAGTTGTCCATGGGTAGTGTGTCTTTGGGTGAGGAGGAAAATAATGAATAGGCTAAGGATGTTCATCGACTTACTTTCCTAGGAGTTCGCCTAATGGATTCAACAGAAGGTGGTGTTATTGTTCAGAATAGTTCTGAATCATCTTTGGTAGCTAAAGTGAAGGAAAAGAAAAATAATATTCCTATTTTGCACCAGTTGAGGGGTGCAGCCCATCAGTAAATGGTAGAGGTTTTCTCCCAAGAGGGAGATGGTAATTTTAGGTATCAAGGTCGATTGTGTTTTCCTGACATAGATGGGTTGAGACAGTGGATTTTGACAGAGGCTCATATCTCCAGGTATTCTATTCACCCCAGTGCCACCAAGATGTACCGTGACCTACGGTAAGTCTACTGGTGGAATGGCATGAAGAGGGACATAGAAGGTTTTTTGGCTAAGTGTCCCAACTATCAACAAGTGAAAGTAGAGCATCAGCGACCGGGTGGTATGACTAAGGATATTGATATTCCTACTTGGAAATAGGAAGCAATCAATATGGATTTCATTACTGGTTTGCCTCGTACTCGAAGGCAACATGATTCTATTTGGGTGATTGTTGACAGGATGACTAAGTCATCTCACATCTTGGTTGTTAAGACTACGAATTCAGCAGATGATTATGCCAAACTATACATTCGGGAGATAGTCAGATTGTATGGTGTTCCATTGTCTATCATTTCTGATAGGGGTACTCAGTTTACATCCCACTTAAAGAAGTCATTTCACAGAGGTCTTGGTACTCAGGTTAAGCTTAGCACAACTTTTCACCCATAGACGGATGTCCATGCAGAGCGTACTATTCAAACTTTGAGGATATATTGAGAGCTTGTGTGATTTATTTCAAAGGAAGTTGGGATAATCACTTACCTCTTATTAAGTTAGCCTATAATAACAGTTTTTATTCTAGCATATAGATGGCTCCTTATGAGGCACGTTATAGGCGAATGTGTAGATCTCCTATTGATTAGTTTGAGGTAGGTGAGGCAGCATTGATTGGTCCAGATTCAGTTCATAATACTATGGAGAAAGTTCAGATCATTAGGTAGAGGTTGAAGACCGCTCAGAGTCAAAAGAAATAATATGCAGATGTGAGGAGAAGAGAGTTGGAGTTTGAGGTTAATGATTGGGTATTTCTGAAAGTATCACCCATGAAGGGTGTGATGAGAATTGGCATGAAAGGGAAGCTTAGTCCCCACTATATAGGTCCTTCTCGTATTCTAAGGAGAGTTGGTAGTGTTGCTTATGAGTTTGATTTTCTTATAGAATTAGAAGCGGTTCATCTGGTTTTCCATGTTTCCTTGTTAAAGAAGTGTGTTGGTGACCCAACCTTGAGTGTTCCTTTAGAATATGTGGGTGTGAAGGACAGCCTTACTTATGAGGAAGTTCCCGTGGAGATTCTTGATCGTCAAATTCAGAGGTTGAGAAACAAAGAAGTCACTTCGGTGAAGGTCCTTTGGAGAAATTAGCAAGTTGAGGGAGCTACTTGGAAAGCAGAAGAAGCCATGAAAGTCAAGTACCCTCATATCTTTCCTCCCGACTCAGTTTAAGCTTGAGGTATTAGTTTCCTCCCTAGTATGTCCCTCCGGTTCTAGTCCATCAATTTCTCTCATGATCCTAGCATGCATTCATGTTTTCCGAAGTTAGTTCTATCATGTTTTAAGTTGAAAAGCTCAGTTTTCATGTTTATTCTTCATTTTTCCTGTTTTGTTGCTTGGTTGGGCTATTTTCTCTCAAGTTTTCCTTGCTTTGTCTTCATTTGAGGATGAATGATCCCAAGGGAGAGATATTGTAACACCCCAAAATTCAATTTAGCTTTAAAACTTAGAATCCCCAAAAAATCTGACTTCCTAGGGATTACGAGACCAAACCACGAGCCATGGAATGGACTTATGGAAACCATTCTGCATCTCCCACCTCTGGTCTTAGAACCACGAGTAGAGTATACAGGTCATGATTAGTTTCATGGGTCATGGAAACCACCCGTGGAACTTAAACTGAGGTCAGTCAATTCCCAAGAAACCACAAGAAGGTTCTACAATTCGTGGAAGTTTCCAAGAGTCATCTTGTTAAACCATAGAATCTAATCCGCAGCTTGAAATTTTGGCTTAGAAACCACGAGTCCAATCCATGAACCGTGGTCACTTCTATGGTCCGTGGAAAGCGCCCGTGGAACCTGAAGCTAAGATTCTTAGCAGCTTTTCTCTAATTGAATCCCAGGGGTATTTCTATGATTACCCATCCTTTTAATTCTTAAGTGAGGTTGTTTTGACCTTTTTTAGTAGGGTTTTATTTCCTAATAGCCTAAACTCTTCTCATTCGAAGCAATCTTATTCCAAAAGAAGAAAGAACTCCATCAAGCTACAAGTTCAAGCCTCCATTTCTTTTCATCTTAGATCAAGTAAACTTCAATAAGGTATGTGGGTATCCAATAGGAGATTCCTTTCACTCTTATGCCCAAAACCCTTGATTTTTACGTTGATTTATGGATTTATGAAATTAGGGTTCTTACCCAAATTGGGGGGGAAATTTTGGGTTTGTTTTAAAGTATCAATTCATACTTTCCCATTCATTACCCATTCTTTAATTAAGATTCCTTGCATAATTCAAAAGACCATATGTTGATGATGAATTTTAGCATGATTCCATTGAATTGCATGTTTTCAAGCAAAATTGGCATGTTTAGATAACATGACCTCTATTATCATGAAATTGCATGCCAAATTCTTCAAGTTATGAATTTAGAAAGAAAAGTATGTTTTGAATTATTGCTATGGTAAGTCTTAAGGATTTTGATGTATGAATTGCATGACATTAGATATGTCCCTATGATTTATGAAAGATTTGGCATCTAGATATGTCTACCTAATCTATGTGAATTTCATGGTATTACATATACCCTTATGCTTTTCAAATAGATTTGGTATTAGATATGTTACAAGTATATGTGAGATATATGTATATGTTTTGGGAGTAGTATTTAGCACCGAGTTGGACAGGGTGAGAGTACCCTTAGTCCCAGAACTATGTGCCACCGTAGGTTCCCTCTATGGCTTATAACAGGATCCTGGTATGATAAGGTTCTAACCTTGGACGGTTAGGACAACCTTTTTCGGTGTGGGTGTATGACACTGGACTCCTTGTAGCTCATCATGGTTTATGTCGGTTAAGAGAAACTCCCGTATAAATATTTAAGACTTACGCTATTCTATTTTATGCTTTAAGCTTTAAACTTGAGATTTACTTATGATACATCTTTTATGCATGAACTGAGTTTTAATTATGTTTCAAGTATGCTTTTACCATGTTTATGCATATCTCACATATTCATTATATTCTATAGTTCTGACGCATATCTTGCGCTGCATCCTCTGGATGATGTAGATTCGGGTTTTCCTCCTCAGACTCGTGGCTAGAGATTTCAGGCCATCCTTCTAGTTGTTGGTGAGTCCTCATCTTTCGAGGACCATTTATTTAGTTTTGTTTATTATTGTCCTTTCAGTACTTAGAGTTAGTTGGGGTCTTGTCCCAACAACTCCTTATGTCGCATGTAGAGGCTTTTCAGACATAGATAGTATTTGGGTCTCTCTTTCAGATTATGTGTCATTTTGACTTTATTATTTATGGATTGAGTTGCCTAGTTTTCTAGAAGGCTGTAAATATGGGTAGCCTAGCTTCACTTGTAATTTTTGAGAGACCGTTAGCCTTGGACATCCAGTCCTTGGCTAACAAATTGGTTAGGCTTGAACTGTCGGATCCTAGCATAGTTCTTGCTAGTGTTGAGGTCCGTTCTACTCTAGTTGATCATATTCAGAGCCGACAGTTTGAGGATCAGAGTTTGTGCTACCTTCGTGATCAGGTAGTTTAGGGTGAGGCCAGCTGGGCTACTTTGGGTTCTGATGGTATTCTGAGGTTTGATGGTCAACTTTGTGTTTCGATGGTTGGTGATTTGATTCAGTTGATACTCCGTGAGGCAAATTATTCTAGATACTCCATTGATCCTAGCGCCACGAAGATGTATATAGATTTGAGGTAGCTTTACTGGTGGTGTGGTATGAAGTAGGATGTAGCAGAGTTTGTATCTCGATGCTTGAACTATCAGCAGGTGAAGTTTGAGAACATGAGATCGGGTGGCTTGATGCTTGATGCAATGACTTCCCATTCTTGAGTGGAAGTGGTTAGGTATTACTATGGACTTTGTTATTTGTTTGGCTCATACTTCTCGTGGTTTTGATTCCATTTGGGTGATTGTGGATTGGCTGACTAAGTCGGCCCACTTCTTGCCAGTTCAGACTTCTTACGGTGCTGAGAGGTTAGCTCAGATTTACATTCGTGAGGTTGTTCGATTGCATGGGGTCCCAACTTCTATAATTTCAGACCGCGGCATGCAGTTCACATCTCAGTTCTGGAGAGCTATACAGAGGGATTTGGGTACAGAGTTTTAGCTTAGTACCTCTTTCCACCATCAGACAGATGGTCAGTCCGAGAGGACTATTTAGGTCCTGGAGGACATGCTACGGGATTGTGTACTTGAATTTGGAGGTTCATGGGATTAGTTTGTGCGTATTGCCAAGTTTGCTTATAATAATAGTTTCCATTCGGGCTTCAGCATGGCACCTTTTGAGGCATTGTATAGTAGGCAATGCAGATCGCCGATTAGTTAGTTTGATGGGTTAGAGTCCAGACCATAGGGTACAGATTTTCTTAAAGATTCCTTGGACCTAGTCTGTTTGATTCAGGACAGACTTAGAGTAGCCCAGAGTAGGCAGAAGAGCTATGTTGATTGGAGACTTAGGGCATTGGAGTTCAGTGTTGGTGAATTGGTTTTTCTTTGAGTATTGCCCGTGAAGGGCGTGATGAGATTTGGTGGGCGGGGCAAGCTTAGCCCCAGGTTTATTAGGCCATTTTTGAGATTCTACAGAGGGTTGGTAGTGTTGCCTACATGATAGCTTTGCCTCTGATGTTTTTTGCTGTTAACCCAGGTTATCATGTCTCGATGTTGCGCCTGTATATGCTAGATAAGTCTCATGTGTTGTATTGCATTGAGGAGCCAATAGCTATTCTGGCCAGAGATATCAGGAGATTGAGATCTAGAGAGATTCCGATTGTGAAAATTCAATGGAGACATAGTCCGATTGAAGAGGCTACTTGGGAGACCTAGTGTGAGTTGCATGCTCAGTATCTGTAGTTGTTCTAGCCTTCAGGTACTCCCTTCTTCTTGACATTCGAGGACGAAAGTCTTATTAGTAATGGATGTTGTGATGACCCTTCCAGTCATCTTTGCATTTATTCATTCATTGTACTGTTAGGGCTTTCCAATAGCGGCCCCAAGTCATTTATGGCTTGCTGGGACCGGTAGTTCAGTGCCCTGGTCATTCTTTAGTAGTTGATCAAATTGTGAGATCCTGTGTGATATCTATTGGGATTTGGAGACTTGGAGTAATTTAATGATCCTTGATATGTTAGATATTGATTTGATACTGGGCATGGACTGGTTATCCCCCCACCGTGTAGTTTTGGATTGTTATGCCAAGACTGTTACCATAGTTGTGCCGGTGTATCCCCGGTTATGTGGTAGGGTTCTGTTAGCCATGAACCATCTGGGATCATCTCTTTTCTTCGTTCTAGGAAGTTGATTTCCCGTGGGTGTCTAGCTTATCTAGCATTTGTCCGAGATGCTAGTGTTGACCCTTCATCTCCTAAGTCTATTCCTGTGGTTAGAGACTTCCTAGATGTATTTCCTAACGACCTGCCAGGCCTTTTACCTACAAGAGATGTTGATTTTGCCATTGAGTTAGAGTCGGGCACCAAGCCTATTTATATTTCTCCTTACCGTATGTCTCCTGCTGAGTTGAGAGAGCTTAAAGAGCAGCTCTAGGATTTGTTAACTAAGGGATTCATTAGACCGAGTGTGTCTCCTTGGGATGCTCCTGTTCTTTTCATGAAGAAGAAGGATGGGTCGATCCAGATATGTATTGACTATCGGTAGTTGAATAACGTGACAGTGAAAAATAGATATCCGATGCCGAGGATTGATGAATTGTTTGATCAGCTCCAGGGTTCAGTCGTGTTTTTGAAGATTGATTTGAGCTCCGGCTACCATCAGTTGAGGATTAGGGCGGAGGACATCCCTAAGACAACAGTCAGGACGTGTTATGGCTACTATGAGTTTTTGGTGATGTCTTTTGGGTTGACTAATGCCCCCGCAACCTTTATATATTTGATGCATAGGGTGCTTAGCATGTACTTGGATATGTTCGTGATAGTCTTTATCAATGATATTCTGATATACTCGAGCAGTAGGGATGAGCATGAGCATCACTTGAGGACTGTACTTGAGACTTTGAGAGATCATCGGCTTTATTCCAAGTTCTCAAAGTGTGAGTTTTGGCTTGAGTTAGTTGCATTCCTAGGACACGTGGTGTCAAAGGATGGGATTAGGGTTGATCCTGGTAAGATTTCTGTTGTTCTTGATTGGCCTAGACATACTACTCCTACCGAGGTTCATAGCTTTGTTAGTTTAGCTGGGTACTACAAATGGTTTGTTGAGGGATTTTCTTCCATAACTTCACCCTTGACTATGCTGACTAGGAAGGATATTTCATTCCAGTGGTCAGATTAGTGCGGGGATAGCTTTCAGAGGCTTAAGGCCTTAGCTTTCAGAGGCTTAAGGCCTTATTGACTTCAGCTCCAGTTCTGAGTTTGCCGGTTGAGGGTTAAAGTTTCTCCGTGTATTGTGATGCTTTAGGGGTCGGTCTTGATTGTGGGTTGATACAACAGGGTCTAGTGATAGCATATGCATCGAGATAGGTGAAGGTTCAATAGCGCAACTACCCCACTCATGACTTGGAGTTGGCTGCGGTAGTCTTCACGCGTAAGATCTAGAGACACTACTTATATGGAGTTCACTGTGAGATATTCACTGATCACTGTAGTCTTCAATACATTACGAGTCAGCGGGAGCTGAACTCGAGGCAGATGAGATGGATTGAGCTACTGAAAGACTATGATTTCATTCTCCTATATCATCCGGGCAAGGCAAACGTGGTAGAGGATTCCTTGAGTTAGAAGGCTATAAATATGGGTAGCCTAGCTTCACTTGCAATTTTTGAGAGATCGTTGGCCTTGGACATCCAGTCCTTGGCTAACAAATTGGTTAGGCTTGACCTGTCGGATCCTAGCAGAGTTTTTGCTAGTGTTGAGGTCCATTCTACTCTAGTTGATCAGATTCAGAGCCGACGGTTTGAGGATCAGAGTTTGTGTAACCTTCGTGATCAGGTAGTTCAGGGTTAGGCCAGCTGGGCTACTTTGGGTTCTGATGGTATTCTGAGGTTTGATGGCCGACTATGTCTTTCAATGGTTGGTGATTTGATTCAGTTGATACTCCATGAGGCAAATTGTTCTAGATACTCCATTGATCCTAACGCCGCAAAGATGTATATAGATTTGAGGTAGCTTTACTGGTGGTGTGGTATGAAGTAGGATGTAGCAGAGTTTGTATCTCGATGCTTGAACTATCAGCATGTGAAGTTTAAGCACATGAGATCGGGTAGCTTGATGCAATGACTTCCCATTCTTGAGTGGAAGTGGTTAGGCATTACTATGGACTTTGTTATTTGTTTGGCTCGTACTTCTCGGGGTTTTGATTCCATTTGGGTGATTGTGGATTGGTTGACTAAGTCAGCCCACTTCTTGCCAGTTCAGACTTCCTACGGTGCTGAGAGGTTAGCTCAGATTTACATTCGTGAGGTTGTTCGGTTGCATGGGGTCCTAACTTCTATAATTTCAAACCGCAGCATGAAGTTCACATCTCAGTTCAGGAGAGCTATACAGAGGGATTTGGTTACGGAGTTTTAGCTTAGTACCGCTTTCCACCATCAGACAGATGGTCAGTCCGAGAGGGCTATTCAGGTGTTGGAGGCCATTCTACGGGATTGTGTACATGACTTTGGAGGTTCATGGCATCAGTTTGTGCGTATTGCCAAGTTTGCTTATAATAATAGTTTCCATTCGAGCTTAAGCATGGCACCTTTCGAGGCATTGTATAGTAGGCATTGCAGATTGCCGATTAGTTAGTTTGATAGGTTAGAGTCCAGACCACAGGGTACAGATTTGCTGAAAGATTCCTTGGACCTAGTCTGTTTGATTCAGGACAGACTTAGAGTAGCCCAGAGTAGGCAGAAGAGTTGCGTTGGTCGGAGACTTAGGGCCTTAGAGTTCAGTGTTGGTGAATTGGTTTTTCTTTGAGTATTGCCCGTGAAGGGGGTGATGAGATTTGGTGGGTGGGGCAAGCTTAGCCCCAAGTTTATTGGGCTATTTTTGAGATTCTACAGAGGGTTGGTAGTGTTGCCTACATGATAGCTTTGCCTCTGATGTTTTTCGTTGTTCACCCAGTTTTTCATGTCTCGATGTTGCGCCTGTATGTGCTAGATAAGTCTCATATGTTGCATTGCATTGAGGAGCCAATAGCTATTCTGGCCAGAGATATCAGGAGATTGAGATCTAGAGAGATTCCGATTGTGAAGGCTCAATGGAGACATCGTTCGGTTGAAGAGGCTACTTGGGAGATCGAGTGTGAGTTGCATGCTCAGTATCTGTAGTTGTTCTAGCCTTCAGGTACTCCCTTCTTCTTGACATTCGAGGACGAAAATCTTTTTAGTAGTGGATTTTGTGATGACCCTTCCAGTCATCTTTGCATTTATTCATTCATTGTATTGTTAGGGCTTTCCTATAGCGGCCTCAAGTCATTTATGGCTTGCTGGGACCGGTAGTTCAGTGCCCTGGTCGTTCGTTTGGTTGTTTTGCCTATTTTCCTGTTTTAAAAGCTTTAACTTAGAATATCATTGACTTTAGTCAACATTCTTAGCTAACATGCTCGAAATTGAATTTTGACAGTTCCGTTAGCTCCAGAGCATTGAGTTTTGTCTAGTTGGACCTTTAGTTGAAGCCTGAGAACTTTCGGTGTGGGTTTTGTGTGGTTTTCTCTATTGTAAGACCATTTGGAGTTGAAAGTGAAACTTTGGGGGACTTTAGATGATCGGAGTGTCAGATTCAAAATTCGACGATTCTATCAGCTCCGAAATGACGAGTTTGGGTTGGGAAGGTGGTCGGTTTGGGTTCCAAGTGAGGCAGACTCATTTTGAGCCTTTGAGTTCCTTTTCGTCAGTGTTGACTTGGGTCAATATTTCTCTGAAACGATCTCATATGGAAGTTTTGTCAATTCCATTGAGTCCAGAACGTCGTTTCCACTCTATTAGCATTATTGGTTTTTGAATATCGGTTTTTGATTGTGCCCGAAATGCCCCATGGAGTTTTCAAAAAGTTGCACAAAATTGTTGCAGGCCAGGCCTTCAGCACCATCGACGTTGGGCGCGATCGCGCTCAAGCGCGTTTTGGCTGGCCAGCGTGATAGTTCTTCCTGCGCGCCATTGGCGCTGGCCAGTTTCCTGCAACTATATATTTTTTTGTGTTCGCTTTTCCAGCCATTTTTCTCCCAACTTTCTCACTCCAAAAACATTTATACACTCTCCTAAATTGTTCTTGATCATTTCGAGCCTCGGGAAATTGATTGTTCATCGTTGATCCGTGGTTCTTCACTTGGTAAGATTTCTTCCCCAAACTTGATTTCTCTTGTTCTTCCCTTTAAATCCTCCATTGTTGCTCATTTCAAAAGCTTGGAAAATTGTGTAGTGGCTGCCTCCTAGCTCGTGCATGTTCGTGGGTTTGAACAATTCTCCCTATTGGCTTAAATTCCATCACTTTGGTGAGTAATTCCTTGCCTAATTTCCGGTTTTTAGTCTTAAAATTCCATCTTTAAACCCCAACTTGAGCGGGCTATTTTGGCACCCTTCTCTTGGCCAATTGTGCTCAAATTTGGAGCATGCCTTCATGGCATCGTGGTGGTCATCGTATTTTTTTCTATTTTGGTTTCGGGCTATGGGCCCCGCGGGCTCGCTTTTGACTCGGATTTCAACCAGCTACAATTATAGCGATATGGGTATCGTTAGACTCGTCTTACTGTATTATTGATGTTTATGATAGTGTGACCATCGTTCGGGATCTCTCAGAGTGATTTGGGCTTGGACGTGTTGTTCGGGCAGCTTGTCAACGGACGACAGGTAGGTTACTGTCTAAATTCCATAGACATAGTATATATCGGATAAAATTGTACTAGCTGGCATCCTTTGGTTGGGTGATTAGGTTGGTACCACAGACCTTAACTGTTTTTCCATAATTCGCCCTTGTTTTGTTTCTCCGTTGTATATAGTATTCTTAGTAGTTGATGTTATCACCCTTATGGTCCTTTGTGGCCTTGTTTTTACTATGGAACATAGACGGTGGGTTATTCGGGGGTTCCCGTGAGTCCCAGGCATCATTATCGTGATATTATGCTGGCTATCTGTGTTGTAGAGTGATTTGAGCCTGTGCAGGGCCGATAGGTTATTTGTGGGTCGGGGGCCACTGTTGTGATTGTGTATGTCTTTAACCATGCATATAGATACAAAGTATTTCTCTTAATTTTTACTATGGTTTTGGTTTTGGGCCTACTGGGACTAATTTTCTAAACCTTGCATAGCCGTGGGGCTTGTTTTTGGTAAAGATGATCTAGAAGGGGTTTGGTAATGCTTGATGGGTCTTCTTGGGGTAAGGGAGTTTTAAAGGATATTTTATCAGTAGCTCCACTTATACTGGACTCGACGGGGTCGAGTGCTAGACTTATTTACTACAGCTTCCAGGGTGATGCTGGACTTGGCAGGGTCGTGTACTAGAACTATTGGACTTACTGTTTTAGACCTGGATGCCCTCCAGGCAGCTTTACTTGGGGTTTGATTTGAGATTGCGGGGTATCTAGTATGTTAGTCGGGGGCCTCCATGGACCTTGCGACTCCGGACCAGAGGCTGTGAGCTGCGGGTGCTGGATGGGAGGTATACGGTGTAGTAGGGGTATACGGGTGTGACCTTCCATGGATCCTGTCTTCTGGGCCTTATAGGTCGCTGGAAGGAGTTAACATATGGTAATATTATCACTCTTAACTTAGCATGGCATCATATCATTCATCTGTGTGAGGTACCACTTTTGTTTGATGTTTGTTGATTGTATGCTCTGGTAGTATGGGATGCCGGAGGGTTTTGTTTACACTTGTTTGCATTTCCCCGGTTGTATACGAGGCCGGGGGAACTGTAGGTATACTCTGTTACTTTATCATGATACTATCCCCTGTCTCGGTTATGATTTTGAGATATTATTCTACAACGTTGTTAGTTCTGGTTTTGAGATTGACATGATTAGTTTGGGTATTGATTCCAGTTTTACGAGCATGTCTATCTTTAGTCTTCTTTCCCATCCCTTATACTTGAGGTTACAAGTATACCATCCATTTCTTAAACCTATTATGTATATACTATTATTGCAAGGATCCCAGGTGCGTTATTCCTTGCTTGCACCTATGCTTGTTGTGTATACATTCTACTTGCTAGCCTTGTATGTTGTTTTGTTGACTTCCCTCTGGGATAGTTCCTGTGTACTTTTCATTGGTTTCTATGACTACTTGTTTCTATTCTGTCTGTTATTACGCTTTTATCTTATATGTGCCCAGTCGGCCTACGATACCTACTAGATACCTTATGCTTCGCTTTTGATGCTCATACTACACTCTGCATCTTCTGGTGCAGATTCTAGTGTGGGCCATCACCATTAGCTCGTGGAGACTCATGCGAGGTGTTGTTTTGGTGATATTCTGGACTGAGGGTGAGCTCTTTGCAACCAGAGCTTAGCTTTTAGTTATCTTTTGATTATGTACTCTATTTCTACTCGGAGAAAGCTTGTATATATTGTTTTGGACCCTTGTACTCCTTATGTAGATCCGGTTCTTATACATTATGATACCAAGTTTTGGGTTTGGTTTAGCTTCCGCATTGTTTATATTGTTCCTGTTATCTATTTCCTTCATCTTGTTTCCTTGCTTACGCATATTAAACTGTTCTTCTGCTTAGATTGTTAGACAGTAGCCCATTACTGACCGTTCTGGGCAATGGGGGATTGGTTCGCCTACTGGGGGTTGTAGGTGCCATCATGAACGAGAAATCGGGTCGTGACATATTTATATTTAAATTCTGAATTTTAAAATAATATAGATTATATATTTATTTATTTTTACTATAACCGACCAAATTTGGTCGGTTTTTTCAGTTTTCTTTACCGGGAAATATTCTGACCATATAAGATAGGAATATGATTTTCTCGCTATTTTCTTTTAAGAAAACCGACCACATTTAGTTGGTTTATTCTTAAAAAAAACACTAAAATCAACCATATTTGGTCGAAACTTACTGACCACGAATTTGTGGCCGGTTTTTTGTTGTGGGTTTTGCTCTTTTTTTTAGGAGTGACTCAAAAACATATCAAATCTACCAAAATTCTCTAAGGAACATACTCTAATCCCAAGTTTTAAGCCTCGAAAGTTCCATAAAACGATGGTACATCAGGGCCTTCTTAAATAGTGACCAGAGTTACCCCTGCTAGACGATATTATCTGTAAAAGAAGATAGTGAGTACTCAAGGGAAACAAAAAAATCTTTTTTTTTGTATTTTTACAATAATGAAAGAAGAAAATGCAATAAGATGGTAATGAGATAAAAATAAATTGAATGCATAAAAGAATAAGGCACCAGGTAAACTATTGGCAGGTGCGTGTCATATTCGAGTCGCAAGTGGTGACTCGCGCTTCGCATGTGACTTCTCATATGCTAATCGTAAAGATGGTAATGGGGTTAGCATGGTTGAAGGAATGTGTGATTTGCATGCGGCAACTTGCATTCCGCATATTCCTTTGCCCTTCCTAATAGAGACCTGGCACCTTGAGTCTTCACTTTTGTTGCCACATGCATTTCGCAAGTGAAAACTTGTGAAAAAACATGTGGAATGCATGTGAGGAGCAGTGATAATTTTTCCACTCTCCTCTATCACTTGCATTGCATATATGGTTCCCAAGTCAATACTTATGGCACGCATGTACGCAACAGGCAAGAGACACAATTTTTAACAACTAAGGCATGGCAAGGAGTAGTTGACCACTTTAACCACGTTATTTGGGTACTCAGACTTCCCCAAAAAACTTAACAATTAAGCAAGACCCAAACAATAGGAAATGTATGATCAATAATTTCCCTTATGAAGGAAGCTACCCCATCTATTATTGGGAATATCAAGAATCACAATAAGCATTTAAGGCATACTCAAAAGCAATAAAAATTCACTCCACACAACTAAAGCACTCCGAACAATCAGAATTCAATTTAAAACAACACAAGGGCGTAATGATATTGTAATGACCCTTCCGGTTATTTTCGTATTTACGCTTTGTTTGCACTGTTAGAGCTTGCCTATAGTGGCCCCAAGTCATTTATGGTTTGCTAGAACTGGTGGTTTAGTGCCCTGGCCATTTGTTTGGTTGTTATGGACGTTTTTATGTTTTAGAGCTTAAGCTTAGGATATCATTGACTTCGATTAATATTATTGGTAAACGCACTTAGAATCAAATTCCAACATATCCGTTAGCTCCGAAGTGTGGATTTTGGTCGATATGGACCCTTGGTCGTGGTCTGGGAGCTTTCTGTTTGGTCTTGGGTGAGTTTGTGTGTGTTTCTAGCAAGTTGAACCTGAAAGTTTGATTTTGGTCAACATTTTTAGAAGATGGCCTTATATGGAAATTCTGACAGCGCTGTTAGCTCCTGAATGTCGACTTTGGGCTAGGAGGACCTTTGGTTTAGGTCCCGAGGCTTTCGAACTCATTTTAGTCCATGGGGTTCCGTTTTGAAAAAGTTAGCCTAAAGTTAGTTTTTGGACGTGGGGCCCACTTTTCATTAAATTGACCTCCGTTGGGATTTTCATCGATTTTTGTTGAGTTTGAAATGCCATTTTTAGTCGAATAACTCAGCTCGTTTGTGTTCGCGGGACCCCGGATGTGTTTTTGATGGTCCGTCGGAATCAAAATTCCAAGTTGGCATGTTGTTGACAGCTGGTTGTTGTCATGGCATAAGCAGGCCGTCGCCTACGTGGGGCTCGGCCGCATATGCACAATAGAAATTGCAGCTGCCCCATTTTCTTGGCCATTGCATAGGCGGCGACTTGGCCGCATACGCAGTGGCCTGGCCGCGTGCACACTTGGCCAGCACTTTGCCTCTGCGTTCGCCCGTGCCCGCCTGCGTATGCTTGTCCGCATAGGTAGAGCCATGGACGCGTACGCATATACCTCGGTTGGCCACTTTAAGTTGCCTTCTCTCTCCTTTTATTTCATTTCTCACCCAAGTTACGAATTCTCCATTAAAACCAGCTCTCAAAGCTACATTTTTCTCCACTTCTGGCCATCAAATTCTTGGAGGAAAATCACCTTTTGTTCATGGTTGCTTTTCCATCATTAATTCGGTAAGTTTCGTTGTTAATTTATGATTTTATCCCTTTAAATTCCCTCCTTGTTTTCTTAGATTAGGTGGGCTATTTGAGCCCCAAATTCTTGCTCAATTGCTCTAATTGTTTCAGGGCATGCACTCCTTGGATTATTGTGATCATTTTGCTCTCATTCATTTTTGGCCTTGGGTTACGGGGACCACGGGCCCGCAGGTTACCTGAATTTTAAGCCCGGGTATAAGTATAGCAGTATGGGTATTGCTCGTCCTGTTTTAATGTGTAGTTTATGTTTATGATAGTGTGATTTTTTTTCGGAGCTTGTCACAGCGGTTCACGCTTGGACATCATCGTTCTAGAAATTTATCATCGGATGACAGGTAGGTTAAGGTTTAACTCTTCTAGACTTCGCATATATAGGATATAATTGTACTAATTGGCATTCTTGGGTTGAGTTTATTAGCTTGGTACCCCAGACATTGCCGGCTCTTTCATGTCCGTATTATTTCACTCGTTTGGTTGTTAAATTCATTGTAGTTGCTTATATCACTCTTGTGGTCCTCTGTGGCCTTGTACAGACTCTGGACCATAGATGGTGGGTTATTTGGGAATGTCAATAAGTGTCGGACATTATTATTGCGATCATAGGCTGGTTATCTATGTTGTAGAGTGATTGGAGCCTGTGCAGGGCCGATAGGTTGATTGGGAGTCGTTGGGCTACTAATTGTAATTGAGCATGCCATTATCATTCATATAAAGAGTTTTTTGCATGTTTTACTATGGTTTTGGCTTTGGGCCTACTATTGATGGTTTTCTAAACCTTGCATTGCCCCGAGGGACCATTTTTGATTAAAAAAAATGATTATAAAGGGTTTGCAAGAGGTTTTAATGGATCTTCTTGGGGTATGAAAGTTAATAAGTTGATTTTATCACTGTTTTTAGACTACTACTAGACTCGGCGGGGCCGGAGTGCTAGAAATGTTTTACTATTGATTAGAGACGATACTAGACTCGGTTCGACCGAGCATCAGACTTGTTTTATTACTATTTTAGACCCGGTTATATTTGGGCACCCTTGTAGGGGCTTTTGAGGTTTAATTTACTGATTTAGACCCGGGTAGAACCCTGAGCGTGCATTATCATGATTTGGTGACTTATTTAGATTCAGATCAGGTTTTGGTCATCATAGGTCTGGAGGTGGACATTGCTCTTCCTTGCAGAAGAATTCATCAGGTCCGGTTCACTCTTCTGCTAGTGCTCCTACTCAGGCTCAGAAGCCTCATCATGATCAGGGTGGTAGGGGATTTGGTTCCTATTCTCAGTCTCAGGGTAGTGTTACTAAGGGATCTTCCTACCCAGCTTGCGTTAAGTGTGGGAAGACTCACCCCGGTAAGTGTTTCGTTGTTAGAGAGAGTTGTTTTAGGTGTGGTCAGACCTGAAACCGTGTTAAAGATTGCCCTTCAGCTAAGAAAGGGTAGGGAGGTGGTAGGACTCAGTCTACCCCAGCAGCTTCAGGTGGTAGACCAGCCCCACAGGGTGCAGCCTCTAGTTCTGGTCGTTATGCTATGTCCTCCCGTCAAGATCAGGAGAGTTCACCAGAAGTGGTTACCGGTATGTTAAAAGTCTTCTCTCTTGATGTGTATGCCTTGTTGGATCTTGGTGCATCCTTATCTTTTGTAACCCCTTATGTGGCTTGTAAGTTTGAGATACGTCCTGATTTTCTTTTAGAACCCTTTCATGTTTCTACTCCTGTTGGTGAGTCAGTCCTAGCCGAAAGAGTCTATCGAAATTGCCCTATTTCAGTCCTTCATAGAGTCACTTCAACAAACTTAGTAGAGTTGGAGATGACTGACTTTGATGTTATCCTTGCTATGGATTAGTAGTATGCATGTTATGCCTCAGTTGATTGCCGCACTTGTGTGGTTAGTTTCAAGTTTCCTAATGAACCTATCCTAGAATGGCAATGTAGTCCTTCTTTTTCGAAGGGTCGTTTCATATCTTATCTTAAGGATAAGAAGATGATTTTTAAGGGTTATGTCTATCATATAGTTTGGGTTATGGACACGGACTCCGAGATCCCAACTAATTAGTCTATTCCTGTTATGAATGAATTCCTAGAAGTGTTCCCCGATGATTTTCCCAGAGTCCCTCCCGAGCGGGAATTTGACTTTGGGATAGATCTTCTTCCGGATAGGAATCCAATATTTATTCCTCCCTATAGAATGGCCCCCGCTGAACATAAAGAGTTGAAATATCAGTTGAAAGACTTGCTTGATAAGGGTTTCATCAGGCCTAGTATTTCTCCTTGGGGTGCCCCAGTTTTGTTTGTTCGAAAGAAGGATGGATCTCTTAGAATGTGTATTGATTACCGTCAATTGAACAAGGTCACAATCAAGAATAAGTATCCCATTCCTAGGATTGACGACTTGTTCGATCAGCTTAAGGATGCGAGGTTCTTCTCCAAAATAGACCTTAGATCTGGTTATCATCATCTTCGGGTTTGGGAATATGATATCCCAAAGACAGCCTTTCGAACTCGATATGGTCATTATGAGTTTGTTGTTATGTCTTTTGGTCTACCAAATTCTCCTGCAGCTTTTATAGATTTGATGAACCGTGTGTTCAAATGGTATTTGGATATGTTTGTGATTATTTTCATTGATGATATCCTAATCTACTCTCAGAGTGAGGAGGAGCATGCAGATCACTTGAGAGTTATGCTGCAAACTCTCAAGGATAGTTAGTTGTTTTCTAAGTTTAGCAAGTGCGAGTTTTGGATGCAGTCTATTGCTTTTCTGGGTCATATTGTGACTAGTGATGGTATTCGGGTTGATTCTCAAAAGATTAAAGCAGTTAAGAGCTGGCCTAGACCCACTTCTCATCCCGATATTAGAAGTTTCTTGGGTTTGGCTGGTTACTATAGGAGGTTTGTGGAAGGGTTTTCTTCCCTTGCTTCCCCATTTACCCGATTGACTTATAAAAAGGTTAAGTTTCAGTGGTTTGACTCTTGTGAGAAGAGTTTTCAAGAATTGAAGACTCGATTGACTACAGCCCCAGTGTTAGCTTTACCCGAGGGCTTAGATGATGTTGTTGTGTATTGTGATGCTTCTTGGATTGGTTTGGGTTGTTTATTGATTTAGCGTGGTAAAGTGATTGCTTATGCTTCTAGACAGCTTAAGACTCATGAAAAGAACTATCCCACTCATGATCTTGAGCTAGCGACCATGGTTTTTGCTTTGAAGATTTGGAGACACTACTTGTATGGTGTGCATGTGGATGTTTTCACCGATCATAAGAGTCTTCAATATGTATTCACTCAGAAGGAGTTGAATTTGTGACAAAGGAGATGGCTTGAACTCCTTAAGGATTATGATATGAGTGGGCTTTACCATCCGAGTAAGGCCAACATTGTGGCGGATGCTTTGAGTCGGTTGTCCATGAGAAGTGTAGCTTCCATTAAAGATGGAAAGAAGTAATTGGTTAAAGAAGTTCATAGGCTGGCTTGGTTGGAAGTTCGCCTTATGGACTCGATCGAAAGAGGTGTGATTGTGACTAATGGTGCAGAATATTCCTTGGTGGCTGAAGTGAAAGCCAAGCAAGACCAAGATCCCATTCTACTTCAGCTTAAGGGTGCAGTTCTTCAGTAAAGGGTTGAGGTTTTATCCCAAGGAGGAGATGGTGTGCTTCGTAACAGGGTCGCTTGTGTGTGCTAGATGTTGATGGCTTGAGACAACAGATTTTGTCCAAAGCTCACAGTTCTAGATACTCCATTCATCCGGGTGCCACTAAGATGTACCGTGACCTATGGGAAGTCTTTTGGTGGAATGGTATGAAGAAGGACATAGCCGGGTTTGTGTCTAAGTGTCCCAACTGTCAACAGGTAAAGGTGGAACATCAAAGACCAGGTGGTATGCTTCAGGATATTGACCTTCCCACTTGGAAATGGGAAGCAATCAATAGGGACTTTATTACGGGTTTTCCTCGTACTCGAAGGCAACATTATTCCATTTGGGTGATTGTCGACAGGATGACCAAGTCATCCTATTTCTTAGCTATTAAGACTACGGATATCGTTGATAATTATGCCAGACTCTACATTCGGGAGGTAGTCCGATTGTATGGTGTTCCTTTGTCTATCATTTCGAATAGAGGTCCTCAGTTTACATTTCAGTTTTGGAAATCGTTTCAGAAAGGTCTTGGTACTAAGGTTAAACTTTGCACAACTTTTCACCCTCAGACGGATGGCCAGGCCGAGCGTACTATTCAGACTTTGGAGGATATGTTGAGGGCTTGTCTTATTGACTTCAAATGAAATTGGGATGATCACTTACCTCTTATTGAGTTTGCGTACAACAACAGCTTCCACTCTAGTATCCAGATGGCTCCGTATGAGGTACTTTATGGTCGGAGGTGTAGATCTCATATTGTTTGGTTCGAGGTTGGTAAGGCAGCCTTGATTGGTACAGATTCTGTGCATGAGACTATGGAGAAGGTTTAGCTTATCCGGGAAAGGTTGAAAATCGCTTAGAGTTGAGAAAAATCTTATGCGGATGTGAGGAGAAGGGAGTTAGAATTTGAAGTTGATGATTGGGTTTTCCTTAAGGTGTCACCCATGAGGAGTGTAATGAGATTATGCAAGAAAGGAAAACCTAGTGCCCATTTTGTAGGTCCTTATCGGATTTCGAGGAGAGTTGGTAGTGTTTCTTATGAGTTGGAGTTGCCAACGGAGTTAGAAGCGGTTCATCCAGTTTTCCATGTTTCCTTGTTGAAGAAGTGTGTTGGTGATCAGAGCTTTATTGTTCCTTTAGAAGATGTAGGTGTGAAGGATAGTCTCACTTATGAGGAGGTTCCCGTGGAGATCCTTGATCGTAAGGTTCGGAGGTTGCGAAACAAAGAAGTCTCTTTGGTAAAAGTCCTTTGGAGGAATCAGCTTTTTGAAGGTGCTACTTGGGAAGCGGAAGAGGACATGAAAGACAAATATCCTCATCTCTTTCCTTCTGACTCAGTTCCAGCTTGAGGTACTAGTTTCCTCCTTAGTATATCACTCCGATTCTATTCCACCGGTTTCTCTCATGATCCTAGCATGCATACATGTTTTATGAAGTTAGTCTATCATGTTAACAAGTTGAAAAGTTTGGTTTTATGAGTACCCCCTTGATTTCTATGTTTTGATGTTTGGTTGGGTTGTTTTCCCCTCAGTTTCCCTTGCCTAGCCTTCATTCGAGGATGAATGATCCCAAAGGGGGGGATATTGTGACACCCCGTACACGTATCCAGCTAACCAAGTTAAAAACTTCAGAAAAATCCAAGTTACAGGGACACAAGTCAAGTCCACGAGTCGTGGAATGTTCCATGAGTCGTGGAAGGGACTCGTGATCCCTGCCCTGTAGACCAGCTCTAGTACTAACTTCCACGAGTCACTTCCACTACTCGTGGAATTTTCTACTAGTTGTTATGTTGACTCGTGGAACTCCATCAGAGACCAAACATTTTCCTGACTTTCACGACTCGACCCTACAGCTCGTGGAAGCTTCCACCAGTCCTCCAGTTGACTCGTGGAAAGTCTTCTGCAGACTGACTTCGTAGTATGAGTCCCAGGACTGGATTCCACGACTCGTGGAAAAGTCTACGAGTCATAGACTCCACTCGTGGACACTGAAGTTGACCAAAATTCCAGCTTCTTTTTAATTAAAACCCAGGGTCATTTTGGTCATTTCCCACCCTATTATGTATTAAGTGAAGTTGTTTTGACTATTTTTAGAAGGGTTTTCACCCATATTACCCTAAGTTTATCCTAAGATCCTCAATATCCTCCCAAAAAGGGAAATCCCTCTACAAGCTCAAGTCTCCAAGCTCCAAGTCAAGTCTCCAATTGTTTTCCATTGAAGTGGGTAATCTTCATCCAAGGTATGTGGGTCTCTAACAATGGGTTCTTTTCACCCTTGTACCCAAAATCCCCAAGTCTTAATTTGAATTATGAAGTTATGAAATTAGGGTTTTGATCTACAATTGGGAAGAGTTTATGTAATGACCCTTCCGGTCATTTCCACGTATAAGTTTTCCTTGTACTGTTAGAGCTTGATTGTAGAGGCCCCAAGTCATTTAAGGCTTTTCAGGACCAGTAGTTCGGTGTCGGTTCCATTTGTTTGGTCGTATGATAAGTTTTGAAGACAAGTAAGTCGGCAAAAGTTATCGTAAGTTTCTTTAATAAATTTTCTGAACTTTGGGTCAAATGTCTCAGAGCTTTTCTCCCAATATAAAAAGAGTTAGAAGTCCCCCGAAATACCAAATCAAAGTTCTACGAGTCTAGTTTCCAACGCACAAAACCTCTCGTCCAACTGATCTCGGAGTAAAAAGTTATGACTGTTTTACCGCGAACTGTCTGGAAGCAACCGGGTTGCGAACCGGGTCGCGAACCGGGTCGGGTCAAAATCGATTTAAAGCCTCAACTTCACGTTTTAAAATGCTCAGTTCTGAAACAGTGAGAAAACATAAGAGAGGGTTCCAAGAGAGTTCTTGAGTATCAAAATTGTGCGATGGTGAATTGCGAGCCTAAGTTTTAGAATTTATTAACATCGCGTGTATTTGAAAATATTTTATTTGAAAGTTGAATTTGGTAAAAAGTTATATTATTATTACCTTTTTAAAATATTTTAAAGGTTTATGGAAAATATTTTTGTTATGATATAATGGTATATGTATTTATTTTATAAGGTTTTTGTACATTGTAATATTTTAACGGAGATAGTAAATTTAGTTATGTTGGAAATTATTATTATAATATAGTAAGTTTTATTAGAAATGATTTTCTATTAGTTATGGTATATTTAAAAAGTAATATTTATTTTACCACAAACTTATGCAATACCCAAATATATACGTAATAGGATAGAATCAATTATAGTGTGCTAACCCCACACTTCACGTGGGATTAGCTAAATGTGGCAGCAACTATTTGACCACGTGTGAAGCATAGGTGAGGACAACTAACCTAGTCCTTGAATTATTGTTGCTGTACTAATATAGATACATATAATATGTATTATGTAGGTATGTAGTGAGATATTATTTAGGAGAAATTGTTGATAATCCTTGGGCATTTTGAATAGGCACCAGTGATCTTTCTTTTCTTTATATATGTATAAGCTGAACATACATAGCTACTATATGCATTCAGTCGAAGATTAATTTATCAGGAGAAACATTCTACTGGTGGTGTGATATTTGATCACCGAAAGAAAATCAATTATCGACGTCAAGTTATTCAAGCCCGAGTTCAAGTCTGATTTCATTTCGGAGCTTCTTTTCGGAGAGGTTCGAGCTTGTCATCGGACGACAGGTAGGTTACAGTTTATTTTCCCTAGACTCCGCATATATAGAATAAAATTGTATTAATGGGCATCCTTGGTTGGTTTATTAGGTTGGTATCACAGACCTCGACCACTTTATTCATGTCCGCCTACTTTTGTTCCTCCGTTGCTTGTAGTACTTTCCGATATATTTTATTTACCCTTGTGTTCCTGTGAGGCCTTGTTCACTCTGGAACGTAGAAGGTGGGATTTTGGGAATGTCCGCGAGTCCCGAGCATAGAATTATCCTTCTAGGCTGGTTATGCTTGCTGAGTAGCTGTGGTCCTGTGCAGGGTCGATAGGTTGATTATGAGCTGCTGGGCAGCTATTGTGTGTGATCATACCATTTCCATGCAAATAAAGAGGTTTATCCATGTTTTACTATGGTTTTGGCTTCGGGCCTACTGGCACTATTTTCTCACCTTGCATGGCCCCGAGGGCCTGTGTTTTAATGAAAATGATTTGGAAATGGTTTGATTTAACTTGTGAATATTCCTGGGTAAAAGAAAGTAAAATTATGTTTTAAAACACCAGTTTTACAATGAACGCTAGACTCGGCAGGGCTGGGGTGCTAGTTGAGTTTTCTTGCTACTTGAGATGATTTTTAGCCTCAGTCGGACCGAGCACCTGAGATGACTTTCTACAGTTTAGACCCGATTATGCCCGAGCACCTTTGGAGGGGATTTTGAGATATTTTCCTACTACTTTAGTCCTGGACAGTGTCTGGGCATGCATATTCGAGACTGGGTCTCTATCTTGAACCCGGACTTGCTTCCGGACGACATGTTTTGATACTGAGTTTTAGTATAGGGTCTGGGACCTCCATGGACCTTGCCATCCGGGCCAGGGGCTGCGGGCTGCGTGTGCCGGAGGAAGGGTATACGGTGGAGTAGAGGTATACGGGCAGTGTCCTTCCATGGAACCTACCTGCTGGGCCGGATCGGCACCGGAGGAGGTACATACAGGGATACCATTTCACCTGAGATCTTCATGCATCATATCATTCATTGTTTGAGGCTCCACCCTTGTTTGTTGTTTGTTGATTGTACGCTCTGATAGTATAGGATGCCGGAGGGTTTGTTTTCACTTGTTTGTGTTCCTCGGTTGTATGGGCGGCTGGGGGACTGTAGGTAGACTCTTGCTATTTACTTACAGAATTGTTCCCTGTTACGGTTAAGTATGAAATTGGTTACTGCTAGACTGTGAGTTTCTGGACTTGAGATTGATATGATTAGTTGAGTTTGATTCATGTCTCTGAGCATGCCTATCATTACTCTTTCCCTCTTCTTATACTTGAGGTTATCGGTATACCATCCATTTCGTAAACTTATTATGTATACACTGTTATTGCAAGGACCCCATGTGCGTTACTTCTTACTTCCACCAGTGCCTATGGTGTGTATATTCTGCTTACTGGCCTCACATGTGGTTCTGTTGATTTCCCTCTGGGCTAGTTCCTGTGTACCTTTCGTTGATGTGTGTGACTGCTTGCTCCTATTCTGTCTGTTACTACGCTTTTATCTTATATGTACCCAGTCGGCCTATGATACCTACTGGGTACCTTATGCTTCGCATTTGGTGCTCACCCTACCCCCCTGCATCTTTGGGTGCAGATCCTAGCGTGGGCCATCGCCGTTAGATCGCTGTGATTCGTGCTTGGAGATCTGTTGGGGACTTCTTCAGACTGAGGGTGAGCTCTTGGCGATCGGAGCTTAGCTTTAGTTTATCTTTTGCTTCATGTACTCTATTACTATTCAGAGATATCTGTATATATTGTTTTGGATCGTTTGCACTCCATGTATGTAGTTTTGGCTCTATACTATGGTACCAGGTCTTAGGGTTTGGTTTAGTTTCCGCATATGTATATATATATATATCCCTGTTATCTATTCTCTTTGTCTTGTTCCCTTATTTGTTAGATAGTAGCCCATTACTAACTGTCCTGGGCTACGTGGATTGGTTCACCTACCGAGGGTTGTAGGTGCCATCATGACCGAGAAATCAGGTCGTGACAACTTGGTATCAGAACTCTAGGTTCATCAGTGTCATCGGTATAGGATCCAATGTCTAGTAGAGTCCTGCGGATCGGGGCGGAGACGTCCGTACTCAATCTTTGGGAGGCTACAGTGACATTTTAGGAACTTTGACTCTTTCCTTGCTTCTGTGTCGTGCGTAAAACCCTTGAAGTTTCTGGAAATCTCATTTGTTCTACTTCATTCTTCCGCAGATGGTTTGTACGAGATCATCGGCATCACGCGGAGATTAGCCTCCCACTCCAGCTAAGGGTCGAGGACGCCCTCGAGTAGTGGCACCTGCTAGAGCTGCTAGAGTTGAGATAGAGCCCGAGCAGCATATGGATCATGGGGCAGCCCAGGTACCACCAGCTCCAGTGCCAGCTCTAGCTCCAGCTCCAGTACCAGCTCCAGTGCCAACTTCTGTGCCAGCTCCAGCCGCAGATCAGTCTCCAGATATTCAGGGATTACTATTATGGCTTTTGGGTGTGATTGGAAAGCGACCTTCTGAGGTAGCGCAGATATCTGCTCATGGGGCAGCCCTGGGTGCACAGAGCTCAGAAGCGCAGCCTGCTACTATGGCTCCCCATGCGGAGGTCATTCCGGTTCCATCCATTGCATAGCCTCTTGCTCCTCGCCCAGCTATGACAGAGTCAGAGCAGAAGGCGTTGGGTAGGTTTTTGAGGTTAGCACCTCCAAGGTTTGCTGGTACTTCTGGACAGGATCCACATGACTTTATTACTACCTGTGAGGAGATGTTGCATCATTTGGGTTTGTTGGAGACTCGTGGGGTTGGTTATACTACCTATCAGTTGGAGGGCCCAGCGAAGTTATGGTGGAGGTCCCAGGTTGCTTGTAGACCACTGTCGTCACCTCCTTTGACCTGGTACGAGTTTTATGAGGCCTTTATGGCCAAGTTCCTACCTTAGAGTGATCGTGAGCGTCACAGGGAGCAGTTTACTCACCTTATGCAGGGATCTACGACTGTCTCAGAGTATGAGACTCGTTTTCATCAGCTAGCATCATTCGGAGCTATGATCATTCCTACCGAGGCAGATAGGATTCGCAGATTTGTATGGGGTTTGAGGCCAATGAGAAGCAAAAATATTCTGATAAATATGTTCCTCATTAATATCATCATGACTCTCGAAGTCATGTGCGGTATCAATACCAAACCAAATATAATAAGTATTAGGCTCCTGAGCTAATCCTTGGCTAAACCATGGAAATCGTAATGCCATAATGCTTTTCAAATCCTGGCGCCATAGTTCTGGGACTTAGGGACTTCTACTAAATGTCTCAGCCTAATCTGACAGATGAGCCTTCAACCCTTGGTCCGCTAGGTGCTAAGCCTACTCCCAACTGAATAAATAGATAATCATACATACTGGATAGCTCAAGATACTAACTTTCTAAGAATGCAAAATATTACTGAGACTGAAGCATTCTAATCATGTAATTCTGACTGACTGAGTACCTTACTAATAATGCATGAGAATGGTTTGTATCATGTAACATATTTGAATGTCAAAGTTTTTCATATTTAAAACATATTTTGTAGATCATACTAACGGTAGGTCGAAGCCTGCTAAATCATGCATAGTTATTTTGTACTTAAAACAACTGGACTGAAGTGATTGGGAATCATGCATACTTGAATAGAAGTTCATCATGAGGAAACTGAAACTTGTTTAGGCTGAATGCTAACAAGATGAACTAAATTCTGAAAGGAGAGCTAAATTTTGAGAAAATATTGTAAAATTAGGCTAATACATGCTTCTCCCAAATATCTTGGGTTTTGAAATTTATTTGCAGGAATTCATGTAAAAAATCATTCTAACAAGGATGGTAGTCATGTAGATTCATCAAGAAACCAAATTCATAGCAAAACACATGTTTGGGTAAGTGCCCTAGAATCATAACTTGTAAAATCATACTAAAATCTGAATCTTTGGGCATGAGGGTGAAAGCAAACCCTTATTGAAATCCCACATACCTGGTGGATGATAATCCCTTAAGAGAAATCTGAAATTGAAGCTTGGAGGAGAAGCCCTAGGTCTGAACTTTGGAGAAGAACACTATTTTCTTCTTTGAAACAGACTTGAGAGAAAGAATGAGGAAAACCGATAGTTTGGAGGTATTTTTACCTAATAAAATAAGCCTAAAACTATTTATAGTCAGAGCTAAAAGAAGAAGGAATGGTCTGAAATACCCCTGGGAAACTAAATTAAAAACTTCTAAAAAAACTCATCACTGGATTCCACGAGCATGAACCACGACCCATAGAATAGATCATAGTTCATGGATTGAGGTCGTGGTTCTCAGACCACTTTTCTGGCCTTTGAACTAATTTCCACGAGTTGGTTTCATGACTCGTGGATCATTCTATGACTCGTGGAACCCCCTCATTATTTTCAGGTAAAAAAATAATTACAGGATCAGTTTCCACGAAGGCAAACCATGAGTCGTGGTTTGATCCACGAGTCATGGATGCCTCTCGTGGTTGTTTTCTGTCATTTTGATAGATAGAAATGTTTTCGTAAAATACTGATAACTTTTTACTTCAAACTCGTATTAATGCGCAGTTGGTGGATTTGGAAATAAAACTCAAAGACCTTTAATTTGGTGGGTACTAGGACACCTATTTATTTGTATTCTAGGAGTTATGATCGTTTGAAGTTGACCCTATTTTAGTCTTGCATGAAAACTTCTTTGGTTGGAGTGCTTTCAACTTAACTTGATGATAGAAGTTTCTTATGAACATGATTTGCATCCAAAACACTTACCATACTAGGGAATTGATCATGACACTTATGTAAAGCAGTTTAGTTATTATCTTAGAATTTATGGGGCATTACAATATCTCCCCCATGGGATCATTCATCCTCGAATGAATACTAACTAAGCTGAGATGGTAGGGAAAGAGCTGCAATCCCACCAACTGAGTTCTAAAAGCTAGAGTATGACATGGTAACTAATTTTTGACTGAAATATGAACTGAGCTGGGTTCGTGAGGCATGTATGCATACTGAGAGAATAAGAATGCCAATAGGATATGAAACTGAATATCCAACATGATAATTGGTCGGGATTTGAGTGTAGGGACTTAGTTGAAACTCATAAAGAACGAATGCATTCTTAGAAATTGCAGTAACTGAAAGGAACATAAACTGATAGGAATAACTATACGAGAAGACTATTCTCTTCTAAACTGAACTCACTAGCATGAACTAAACTGAGCGTAGGGCCTTCTTGCCTTAGGAAAGATTACTGGCAGGTCTAAACTGGTCTGATGTGAGGAGTCTACTATCTTGCTTTCTGAAACTACTGTACATAAGGTATGAGCACCCTAGGAAGGGAGTAAGAACAAGCTTATTCTCGGCCTAAACAATACAATTGACAGCTTTTAAGCTTAGGAATACCTTTTTTAACTACACCAACTTCTCTGAATACCACACTAACCATTTGCAACTAAAATTTTCATCAACGAACATATAGATGCTAAGGTCTGAGTCTAACTACCTGCTTTTACCATGTTTAAGTCTATCTCGACTAAATATCTTGCATTTTTAGTTGTCTCCCAAGAATGATATTCTTTCTTATCACGAAAATCAACTAACCTTGAACTCTAATCAATGGGTCACTAGCCCCACAAAGCAAAGGCCCATATGTATTTCATAATGACATTCAAGCCTATCACTCTGATCATCTTATTAATTCTTTATAGTTGACACTACCTGAGAATCATCTCCTCTTCCCTAGAATATCTAGAAACTGTGACTGCAAGAACTCCTACAAATGGATATCAAAAGAGGAAAATATAGTACTTCCATCTAGGCTACTACTTAGCTTCCTCCACTAACAGCTCTGACAACATAACCTAAGATCACTGAGGGAATAAAGTGGGAGCATAAGCATCATGCATGAAAGAATACTGATCAGTCTTTAATTATACTTAGCATGATCTAGCCACTCAAAGTGAGGTCTGAGAAGTCAAGTACAAAGGCCTGAGTGTCTCACATTATGGCCATATGAAGCATTGTTAGAGTAAGAAAATCTTAAGCACGAACTGTTCAAGAAATTTGGTCTGAGCATATACATGATGTAGCATGATTGCATTAGCCATTAAGGCAAACCTTGAGGACTGAACTGAGTACATAGAACTGAGCATATGGTGAGACATAAGTTTACACAATAACAAGCCTCATGGCATAAAGTTGGGATCCATAGAATAATAGAGTAAGACTAGAATCGCTATCTGGAGCAATTTCTGTTTGTTTTAGGAGCTGAGCATGGACATGAATCTGTATGGAGTGTATGAACTTAGCCATGAGTATGACACAAATATGTTAGAGTATAATATCATCTTGACTGAAGTACTAGGAAATCCACTGGAATAAGAGTGGATCGATATCCTAACATAGCGCTTTCTAGAATTCTATACTAGTTATGCACAAAACTCAACTTGGTTCTTCATTCTATCATCTCCCTCTTAGGTCAAATGTCACCCCTCAAAGTCTGTGGATCTCTCTTCCAACTAGGCTATAATCAATTAACTCTTAAAAGGTTGGGGTATCACTGTATTCTTGGACGCTAAACTCTCTCTAATAGGCTATAACTGAATATGCTAAACCTATGCTAGGTCTCCTTCTGAGGCATCTCTTAGTTTCCTCTTTACCCTTAAGGCTATCATTAGAGGACTCATACTCTTACTGGCGTATATAACCACTTCTTCTAACACTTGGCAATCTTACCTTTGCTTATTTGTCTGTTAACAACACATTTCTAAGTTCACATCTACCCAAATCAACTGAATTATAACTACACTAAGGTACTTAACATCGTCTATCTATAATCTCCTGAGCATCATGCAACAACATACTACTATGGGTACACCTCTACTTTTCTAATGCTTAAGGATCTCTTCTTTATCTCATGACTTAGTCACAATTTACCAATTCATCTGGGGTCACATATACATCTTACCCGCACTACCACACTCATTGCAAATTAATCAACTTAATTCTCTGAATACATTACGTCAAGCCTACTAGGTCAATTCCATAAAACTAGCATCACTATCCTCATCTTATAACTACTTTACTTCAAAATTCATACACCTAGCTTTGAGGTCATTATGCTACTTATCGCCTATAATATCTCAATTCACACTAACTGTTGAGTGACTATACTACCCAAGTGCTTAGAAAACCAAAATTTTGGCTAAGGTGCCATTCGTAGTAAAGTTTCTGGAAGAGGGTCTGGGAGCACATTTTGTTGAAGGCTCAACTTCATAAGTAAGAAAATGGTACATACTTTTGGATCAGTAGACTTTAACGCACTAGTGGGCTCCTCTCAAGCCCTTGTGCAGTCTATTAACTTTCTGATAGCTCTATCTAAGAGATTCTCAATGACAGAAATTTGAACTTTATTGTTTCCACTACCTCGAAGATGAGGCATGATTGGAGGAATTATATCAACACACGAATCTACATAAGTTTCTTAAGGAACAACTCTACTTCATGATCAGGAGTATGAAAGAAGGGAAACATTTCCTAAATGCCCTGTAGCCTCCTGATTATAAGTGTGGTGCATAACACACCTATAAGCAAGACTCTACTAGACACGGCTTCACAGACACCCTAGGATACTTGGACTCGTTGCTCTGATACCAAGTTTATCATGCCCTGAGCCTACACCCTGGATACGACATAGTGCTTAAAGCCACAAGTGACCCCAAGCTAACCTATGGGATGGCATAACACTAAACATTCTATATAAATAAGATTGAGCAGAATCTAAACTAATAAAACATTAGTTGTTGGATTCATCTAAAGACCTCTGAAAATAATATACATCTGAAAAGTAAGACCCAGTCTGAAAATAAGCTGAATATCTAACTCTATGTATGGAATCCTCTACTACTGATGAGTGGCTGGTACAAGTCCCCAGCTAACTCTAAATACTGAAACTGAAAATACTAAAGAAGAATGTCATAAAAGTCCATCCTCGAATGATGAGGACTCACAACTAGTAACTGTTGATGTGGCAATGGATCACACTAACTGTGATGCTAATACTGAGAACCTAAACCTGATATCATAATACGATATAGCGCAAAGAAGTATGCGGTCAGTACTTTTAATGTACTGAGCATGTGAGATATGCACTAACTTAAAAATCATGAGAAAACGTGTATATTTTGAAAGCATGGCTGAAAGATATAAGTTGATGCAATGACCAAGTATATAAATATGTAACTGTATAATACTGAACTGATTTGAATAACTTAATACAAGATGATGCAATAATGAATCATAATATTGGGAGCTACTATTAAAAGACACACCCCAAGCTAAGCTAACTATGGGGCCAACATGTCACCCTGAATGGAAGGGTGTTCATACCTTGCCAAGGGTACAAACAGCTCTGACATGGATCCACTAAACTGATGTCCACAAGGGATAAGACTGCCCAGCCTAATTAGACAGCTGACCCCTTTGATACCTATAGTGGCGTCGTAGTTCTGGGACTTAGGGACTTCTACTATAGGTCTCAGCCAAATCTGACAGTTGAACCTTCATCCCTTGGTCTGCTCGGTGCTAAGCCTACTCCCAACTGAATAAATAGATAATCAGATTTACTGGATAGCTCAAAATACAGATTTTCTGAGAATGTAAAATATTACTGAGACTGAAGCATTCTAATCATGTAATTCTGACTGACTGAATACCGAACTAATAATGCATGAGAATGGTTTGTATCGTGTGACATATCTGAATATCAAAGCCATTCATATTTAAAATATATTTTTGTATATCATACTGAAGGTAGGCCAAAGCCTGCTAAATCATGCATAGTTCTTTTGTACTTAAAATAACTGGACTGAAGTGATTGGGAATCATGCATACTTGAATAGAAGTTCATCATGAGGAAACTGAAACTTGTTTAGACTGAATGCTAATAAGATGAACTAAATTCTGAAAGGAGAGCTAAATTTTGAGAAAATATTATAAAATTAGGCTAAAACATGCTTCTCCCAAATATCTTGGGTTTTGAAATTTATTTGCAGGAATTCATGTAAAAATCATTCTAACAAGGATGGTAGTCATGTAGATTCATCAAGAAACCAAATTCATAGCAAAACACATGTTTGGGTAAGTGCCCTAGAATCATAACTTGTAAAATCATACTGAAATCTGAAACTTTGGGCATGAGGGTTAATGGAAACCCTCATTGAAATCCCACATACCTAGTGGATGATAATCCCTTAAGAGAAATCTTAAATTGAAGCTTGGAGGAGAAGCCCTAGATCTAAACTTTGGAGAAGAACACTCTTTTCTTCTTTGAAATAGACTTCAGAGAAAGAATGAGGAAAACTGATAGTTTGGAGGTATTTTTACTTAATAAAATAATCCTAAAACTATTTATAGTCAAAGCTAAGAGAAGAAGGAACGGTCTGAAATACCCCTGGGAAACTAAATTAAAAACTGCTGAAAAACTCATCACTGGGTTCCACAAGCATGAACCACGACGCATAGAATGGATCACAGTTCGTGGATTGAGGTTGTGGTTCTCAGACCACTTTCTGGCCTCTAAACTAATTTCCACGAGTTGGTTTCATCACTCGTGGATCATTCCATGACCCATGGAATCCCCTCATGGTTTTCAGGCAAAAAAAACAATTGCAGGATCAATTTCCATGAAGGCAAACCACTAGTCGTGGTTTGATCCACAAGTCGTGGATGCCTCTCGTGGTTGTTGTCTGTAATTCAGATAGACAGACACGTTTTAAAAAAACACTGATAACCTTTTACTCTGGACTTGTATTAATGCGCGGTTGGTGGCGTTGGAAATAAGACTCAAAGACCTTTAATTTGGTGGGTACTAGGATACCTAACTATTTATATTCTAGGAGTTATGATCGTTTGAAGTTGACCCTAGTTTAGCCTTACATGAAAAAAAATTTGGTTGGGGTGCTTTAAACTTAACTTGATGATAGAAGTTTCTTATGGACATGATTCGCATCCAAAACACTTCCCACACTAGGGAATTGATCATGACACCTATGGAAACTAGTTCGTGTATTGATAACGCTCAAACATACTCTCCTATTCGAAGGTATCGGCGATCATCAGAGCAAAATACATTTATAATTCCCAACGAATGCCGGGGTTGATCCCACAGAGAATTTAGAGTTTAGCCTAGGTGATTATAAAACAGAGTTCACAATGAGAGTGAGTAATATAAAAAAGGGGGAAATAGGGAATCTGTCACATTTTCGCAATTCAACAAACAAAACACTAAAGTGAAAATGGGATATAGACAAAAGAGAGTACAACTAGGGATATGTGTCAAATGGGACTCAAATATGGGATAGGGTGAATGATTATTCATGAAAATTCATGCTAAATAACATGGGTAACCTTGGTTTTAGGTATGGTTATTTATCTCTCGATTAACAACCATATATTCAACAGCCTTAAGTTAAGCACTATTGATTAATCAATAAACAATCAAGCTATTATTTAGGGAGGTCATACTATTTCTAGCTTTAGACCCTTAAGTGGGTGATTCCATTGATTTGAGCTATTTCTAGCCTCAATCTAAATGGAAGTCCAAGTTCCTACTAGCGATTTCACATCCGAAGTAATGATCTCCTCTTTCAAGCAAAACCATAACCAAGTAAGGAAAATCAATGTTTGCAACCACCAATTTTAGGGTTAAAATATGGTGAAATCACTAGACCCATATCAAATAAGCATATATAAGCAAGAATTAACAACACCCACACCCATTTATGAAGTACCCATCATCAACACATCCCTAGATAAGAGGTTTAGCTACTCATGCTTAAGAAAAAGAGATATACCAAATGGGTAATTCAATTTCCCTTCCATCAAGCCAAATTTCTCAATATCCAAACTCAATTTGTACACAAATGATGGTTTTAAGAAGTGGGAAGAAGGAATTGTGAGAAACCCTCTTGTTGTTCTTAGAAGGGAAAACTTGTTCACAAAGCTTAGAATAATTCTCAAACTCAGTACTAGCTGAACTCTTTACAATTGTGCCTACATTGGATATATAAACATTCCCAATACGTCACAAACAATTGGACAAAAATACCCTTCGGGTGGTGTACGGCACGATGTGAAGTTCGCACGTTGTGATGTGCACGTCGCACACCTTCATTAGTGGTCAGTGACTCAGGCAACTTGAGGAACTTCATGCGAAAGGGGTGTGCACTGTGCGTGTTGCACAGCGACCACACCTCTTAACAGATTCTTCAGTTGGCTTACATCTTCATGCAGTGGGAGGTGCGGTTCGCACCAAGTCAAGTGTGTGTCGCACAAGAAAGGTATCTCTCAGCAGAATCTTTGTCTTGTTTGCTAACTTCACACTTCACTTCTTTTTGGATCTTTTTTGGTTCATTTCCTTGTTTTCCATCTTTGATCATAAGTACGTGCATATACATCAATAAAGGCCATAAGAACCTCTAAATCTTATCAAAACATAGCAATAATTCATGAATAAAGGCTCAATAAATTGGTAGATTACAAACTTATCAAACCCTCAAACTTAAACTATTGCTTGTCCTCAAGAAAGATACTCACAAGATAAGGAATGAATTATGCTCTAGACTCAATCAAGGCATAAAGGACTACTTTATTCTAAAAAAAACTAAGAAAAATAACAAACAAAAAGACTCAACTACAATGCTCATCTCAATTTGAACCACCCCAATACCAAGGCAATTTGTCATTTCAGAACCATTTCAAAAGGCTTTATTTCTCATTCAAAATCAAGGTAATTTTGTCATTCAAAACAAGATACAAATCTTCTCAAGTCATTGACATGGACCATCAAGGTTTGCCTCGAGATTCGCCACACAACTTGTCTCATCCATTCCTCTCAATTGAAATAGAGACTTCATGATTCAATTCGAGTGCATGATACCACTCACCACAAGAGAGAATCCCACTCACAATCATGCAATTCACAAAACAAAGGATTATAGAGAACCAAGAAGACTCTCACTCTCTCAAGGAAGTTCAAGTGCGCACATGCTGAACCATAGGCTTGCCCTTCATGTAAATCGCCACTAATGTAGGGTAGCCAAGCTCAGAATCACCAAGGACTTGCAGGTTACAATATTAGCTAGGGCTAAGGAGAGGATATCATTTGGTTCAAATGACTACACCTCCCTAATGCTCTTTGTTATCATTTAAAACACCGCTCACATTTTTGACTTGACTTCACCTTAATTTTCCTTCACACAACCCAAGCTTCTCCTTTTTAATCATGATCATCCAAAAATACTTGTATCACCTTCATGTGGTAGCACCAATATTTTCTTTTCATTTTGCTCATTTAATTGAACTTTTGGAGCAAATTTTTCAATTCAATTTCAAGGTGCTACCTTACACTTTAAGTGCACCCTTTTTCTTCTCCTCTTTGATCACATACACCCCCAAACTTAGGCATTTGCCTATGTTGTCTTTTCATTTCCCCCCCCCCCCTTAAACTTAGGCTTTTAGCCTACTTTTCACTTTCAAGAAATTAGGGAGGACGGGTGCCAAAATAGAGGTTCCAAAAAGGTCAAGGTGTTAAATAAGGTGCCAAAGAATGGTCACAAGCTCAAAGGGTTTCACTAGGATTGATGTTGGGGGAGGTCATTTGGGTGAAGAAGCTATCAAAAAGGGCCTAAGGTCATTTTCCAAGCACAGGCACACCTAGAATTTTCCCTTGAATCACATTCAGGGCTAGTTCTAGATGACACATACTCACAAGAATCAAGGTAAAGCCTCACCACACAAGGTATCATGCCATAAGACTTCTTTCATTAGTCTCAAAATCAATTGAGACATATGACTTTCGACAAACTATTCTGAGTTTATTACACACTCATTTGTGAATCGATCAAGCCAAAATAAGAGTGTACAAGTCATGACAAGAGAATGCTTTCCTCAAAAATTCATTTTCCCTCTTCCCTTTTATTTTCAAAAATGTCTTGCCAAGAAAAGAATTTCGATGTGTCCATTTCGAGACAAGCAAACTATGGAATAAATTTTCAACTAACGCTTGGCATTTTACCTTAAGAAAGTCACCTCTCAATCTATAATAGGGAAACACCAACCCGGTTCAACACAAAAACAAAAGAAGAGAAAAAAAATAAAGAAAAGCTTTTTTTTGCTCCTTGGGAAAGAACCGCGGTATTAAGAAAACCCTTGAAGTTTATTGCTAAGATACTATTAACACGGCGATAACCACATTTTTTGCGCTCATAAATCATTCTAGAAACAAGCCTCGGCATAGGCTCTTAGCGCATTTGCAAGGCACGGGTAGCAAGACAATGGTTTCGCGTAAGACTAACCCAGCCCACAACCAAAAATTAAAGATCAAGCCCGACGAGGGCAATATCATCATAATCAAGCTCCATACAATAAATAATAACAAGCACCCCATACTTAAATCATGCATGGTCCTCGATGCACAAAAAGTTATACAAATGAAAATGAGTGCAAAAACTCCCTGATTATACTACTGATGGCGTTGACGCAAACTTGAGTAGAATCACTGAGGTGGTCCCTAAGGTTGTGGTAGTGGTGATACAAGTGGTGGAATGTAGGCATGCACTGGGTCAAGTGGCAACTTAAGTGGACCAAATGGGTCATCCACATACCATCTATCATTAGCGGTTATCAAATCATGATAAGAAGGTGGTTGTGGTAGCCAACTTGGTCTAGGTAGACGTCTCCATTCAGGCACGGGTGAGTCAGGAGGATCTGGATATTGCTCGGATGATAGTTCGACACACCCTGATTATATTACGGATGCAGCGTCATTATCCTTTGGGTCCCAGCCCATGCACCAATCATCCGGAGGACTAGCACACCTTGGAGAGGATGTAGAATCTGGGGTCAGAAAATTAAGATCCCAATCAGGCCTCTCTTGCCCAACATGTGGTGTAGCTTGCTGAAGCTCATCATCCTTTGCCTCCATGACATTTATTTTAGCAAAGAGTTTGTTCACAGTTTGCACTAGTGGCATCAAAGCCACTTTTATGGCAGCTTGAATCATGCGTGGAATGTCCTTAGCTATCCTTCCTAGGTTCTCCTCATTATTTTGCATAACCTGATTGAGCTTGAGTAAGTTACCTGAGGATGAGGTGGCTTTGGGATTCACAAGGGAGGTATATGATGCTTCTTGGTAAAATGAGGAAGTGCGTAAATGATCTTGGGTCACCACTTCATCATGATCATTGCTTGAGATGGCCCCATGAGCGAGGTGTCTTCTCTTAACATGAGGGGAATCCGTGTCTCGCCTAGTTTCCAATTGGATCATTCTCGTGGCTTGGCTAATTGTATCCAAAGAGCGAATCCGTGGACAGTTTGTTTGGAAGAACAAGGAGCTAATGAGAACAGGGAAGGCCATAGAAGTACTCTCTTGTCTTTCTCTCTGCTTGATTTGCTCGGCGATTATATCCACATCATGCAACTGGCGACTGGTCATGATGTAAGTGATCAGGATAGCCACTTCTATTGTCACCTATGTCTTCTGTCCGGTTGGAATGAGCCGTGAGCATACAAAATCTAAACACATTCGAGCTTTAAACTTGAATTCAGAGCAATGAATAGGCCCCTTTGTCATGGCCCATAAAGGAGTTCCTTCAGCAATAACACTCGCAACCCACTCATATTGGTCTTCCTTTATAGCTAAGCATTTCATGTAATGTGACTCTGGGATTGGCTCATCATGCCACATAGAAAAGTGGATGGCCTCCAGAGTGATATCTATTTCTTTTCCCCTTACCCAAATAGAATCGAGGTATGAGAGCTTGCTAACTAGACCCTTATGTTTTAAGATGTCCTGCCTAGCTCGGTAGGATGCATACAATTCCCACACTAACTCCAGGACATATGGCCCAGGAGTTATGGAAAAATGGTCCCAGTCTCTTTCACGAAATTGTTTGAGTATGTTTGGAAAGTCATTTTCAAATGCTGCCACCTTCATCCCTTTTTCTTCCAAAATTGACCTCTTCTCTCGAAAACTCACATAGTATGCTTCCATCCCTTTTAGGCCAAAGCGTACCTCTGACTCAGTACAACCCTCATTTTTTGTAGGCATGGTTTCATTTGTGGATGTTGAAGCTCTATCAGTATTACACCTCTTTTGGAGTTGCCTGGTGGAAGACATATTCTTGTAAATAGATGTTAGTGGCAAGACCAGGTATGCATGTGACATACTAGAGCGGAAAAGAAGTTAACAAACTAAAAAGATTGGAATGCAAAGGAGTAGAAAAACAAAGTAGGTGAATATTGGCTTGTGCGAACCATGTAGGAACCGCACTAGACAGAGTGTGCGTTACACATGGCTTCGCACAAGCTAACATAACCTTCGGTGGTTTTAGCTCGGATGTGCGAAGTTGGTACGAATTGCACCAACCAGGATGTGCGTCGAACCAGCTATCGCATATCAAAATAGTGAACTGGCAGCCTATTTTCTCATGGTGTAGTGCCTTGTGCATTCCGCATATCAAGATCTATGTATCACATGCGAAACGCACAAAGGCACAATTTGGAATTTTTTAGTTCCTTGTGTTCTTGTGAATTGCGTATGTAATTCGTAGATCAAGATTTGCATGAAGCACTTGGCACCAAGATGTAAATCATTATACAATGGGGTAAGGGGTATCATGACCACACAATTGTTCAAGTACTCACACTTCCCCGGACTTCCATTGACACACACTTCAAGCAAAAGAAAACTCAATGATTTACCTTAAGAAGGATGTTACCCCATCTATTATCGGGAACATCAAGCCTTTAATTACTCAAATGGGAACACAATTATAAATAACAATTACCACCTCCCCACACAAGATCATACACCCAATAAAATTTTCAACAAAGAACATGGGTATATGATTAGCAATAATTTTCAGCCCAAACAATAATTTTTGACCAAACCTCATGAATAATGACGATTTGCCCTTAAGAATAACGTCACCCAATCTATCATAGGGTCAAACCATGCATCAATCATAAGTGGGTAACTCAGACTTCACCCTAAATACAGATTTGAAGGTTAAAAATTACTGCCATTTAACATGCATTATCACAATATCAAGTTCTACCAAGTTGATCCTAAGCAAAATCCATAAAACAATTCAAAATTGGGGACCCAAAAAATTTGGATCTCACCCAAAATCAACATGGCAATGCTATTAAGCATGCTTCACAATATGAGTTCCCAATCAACATATAAACCAGTATTTAACATCGGAGCTTACCACAAGTGAAGATTTAGCAGAGAGAAGTAAAAATTGAAGCTTTTAGGAGCAACAATGGTGACAAAAATTTTACTCGGAGAAATGACCAGCGGAGATGGGAGATGAGGCAGTGGAATGTTTTTTGTGAGAGGAGGAGAAGATTTTTGGAGAGTTTGAGGGATTTTTGGGAAGTTTTGGGAGAGAATTTGAGAAGTTGTAGGAAAGATGGAAGAAAAGGTGAGGGTGGTGGAAGTTAAAAGGAAAAGAAGAAGAAGATTGGCTGAGTCGCTCTCCAAGTCGGGTCGGTCAATGGGTTAGGTCAATTAAAAATTGAAATTTACCTCTGATGCACCGCGACGTGCAGTTCACATAAGACCTTATACGACTGCATGTCATTTTGCACCTCACCTTTTTATCCCCTGGATTTGGCTCAGGCTTCTGCTTCATCATGCGATGGATGTGCGATGCGCACATGGACTAGTGTAGAACGCACAACCCAGCGCACATCTCCTCCAATTGCCTCTTTCTTCCCAGCCTTCTAGTTTGACATGTGATAGGTCGTGCGACACACACAATGGCTCATGCGGGTCACATGGTCCATCGAACATCCCATTTTTTTCCCTATTTTTCCCTTCTCCATACATCCCTAAAACAAACCAACACAACAAGAGATAACCAAAAACAAAGTAAAAGAAACTTAGGTTGCCTCCCAAGCATCGCTTGATTTAACATCGTGGCTCGATGATAGTACCTCAACCTCAGTCATTCTTAGGATTGGTGATGGTATCACTTGGAAGCGTCCCCTTTATCCTTGGGTTCATTTGGGTAGAAAGGTTGTTCATTTGAGCCTCGAGATGCTTGATTAAGGCTGAGTGAGAGCTCACAGTTTGATGAAGTGTTGAAACTTCACTTTTTAGCTCACTCACTCCGGTGTTCGTTGTATCCACCTTCTTGAGAACCAAGGACAACATGTCCTCTATATTTGAATACCTAAGGTTGCTTGTGGCTGGCTGGTAGAGAGAATCCACTTTGAATGGATGCACATAGGGGTTTGAGCTCCGGTGATTATATTGATCACCATCCTTGTCTCTTTCTCTCCAATTTCCATCCCTTTCCTTATCTCGGATCCAACCTTGATTCTCTTCTCGTGGGCGATAATACCCAGGATGAAAACCCGCTGATACAAATCAAATCTTACCATCAACCACAGTCATGAGCTCATCATCACTATCTTTGGTTTCCGGTGTACTTACAGCATTCACACCCTTAGCACCTTCGGCTCCCATCACATGCTTAGCTATCAAGTCGATTTGAGTCATCATTTTGGCCATGGTCTCATCCCTATCTTCATCTTTCTTTATCATTTCATTTGTTAAGATAGATAAGGGTGTTATCAAGGTAGGAACATCCGCCTCCCTCATTTTCCAAGCTTGATTAGTTTTAGTCATCCTTTCTAGAAAGGTCGAGGCAAGAGGATATTGTAGATCCATGAAGGTGACACCTCCAAGATTATTGGTGACTGACTTGTTCATCGAGTTCAAGGATCTAAAGAAGCTTTGTAGAAAAACATTGTCTGGAAATCCATGGTTAGGACATAACATAAGCTTTTTCTTAAATCTCACCCATACCTCATGCAAGGGCTCATTGGGCAGTTAGCGAAAGTTGGTAATTTCATCCTGCAGTTGCATCATCCATGATGGAGGAAAGAACCTAGTAGTGAAAGCATTTACCAACTCAGCCCAAGAGGTAATCAATCCATCCGGCAACTCTTCCAACCATGTCATGGCTTCCCCCTTAGAGAGAAGGGAAATAGGCATAATTGTATGGATTCTTGTGAGATAATTTGGAATATGAACGTTTCACATATCTCCATAAATTCCTAATGTGCCGGTTGGCATCCTCATGCACTGCTCCTCCAAAGATACCCTTCATTTGAATCAAATAGAGCATTGAGTTTGTCACGTGAAACACCGCATTTTCAACAGTTGGGGTTGGGTGGATTGCACCTACTCCTACTTGAGGCATGGGTTCAGCAGCTTCTACATCCGTGAAGCCTCCATTATTTCTGTTGACACTGTCATTGTCACCTACCTAGCTTATGGACTAGCCTGCTCAATCACAACAAAAACAACAAACAAGTTAAAAAGAAACAAACACTCTCAAGATCATTTTAAATTTACAATCAAAAAGGCTAAACAACTTAATTCCTCGACAATGGTGCCATTTTTTATAACGCTCAAACGTACTCTCTTATTAGGAGGTATCGGTGATTGTTAGAGCAAAACATATTTATAATTCTAAACGGATGTCGGGGTCGATTCCACAGAGAATTTAGAGTTTAGCCTAGGTAATTATAAAACAGAGTTCACAATGAGAGTAAGTAATATAAAAAGGGGGGAATTGGGAATCTGTCATAATTTTGCAATTCAACAAACAAAACACTAAAGTGAAAATGGGATGTAGACAAAAGAGAGGACAACTAGAGATGTGTGTCAAATGGGACTCAAATATGGGATAGGGTGAATGCTTATTCATGCAAATTCATGCTAAATAACATGGGTAACTTTGGTTTTAGGTATGGTTATTTATCTCTCGATCAACAACAATATATTCAACAGCCTTAAGTCAAGCACTATTGATTAATCAACAAACAACCAAGCTAATTTTTAAGGAGGTCATACTATTTCTAGCTTTAGACCCTTAAGTAGGTGATTCCATCGATTAGATCTATTTCTAGCCTCAATCTAAATGGAAGCCCAAGTTCCTACTAGCGATTTTACATCTGAATCTATGATCTCCTCTTTCAAGAAAAACCATAACCAAGTAAGGAAAATCAATGTTTGCAACCACCAATTTTAGAGTTAAAATATGGTGAAATCACTAGACCCATATCAAATATTCATTTATAAGTAAGAATACCCACACCCATTTATCAAGTACCCATCATCAACACATCCCTAGATAAGAGGTTTAGCTACTTGTTCTTAAGGAAAGAGATATACCAAATGGGTAATTCAATTTCCCTTCCATTCAAGCTAAATTTCTCAATATCCATGCTCAATTTGTCCATAAATGGTTGTTCTAAGAAGTGGGAAGAAGGAATTGTGAGAAACCCTCTTCTTGTTCTTAGAAAGGAAAACTTGTTCACAAATATTAGAATAATTCTCAAACTCAGTAATAGTTGAACTCTTTACAATTGTGCCTAAATTAGGTATATAAACCATCCCAAGATTTCATAAAAACTAGGACAAAAATGCCCTTCGGGTGGTGTGCGGTGCGACGTGCGATTCACAAATCGTGATATGTGTGTCTTACACCTTCTTCAGTGGTTAGTGATTCAGGTGACTTTAGAAGCTTCATGCGAAGGGGGTGCGGTTCGCACAAGGCACTATGTGTGTCGCATAGCGACCGCACCCCTTAACAAATTCTTTAGTTGTCTTACATCTTCATGCGGTTGGAGGTGCGGTTCACACAAAGTCAAGTGTGTGTCGCACAAGAACCGTATCTCTCAGCAGAATCTTTGTCTTGTTTGCTCACTTCACACTTCACTCCTTTTTGGCTCTTTTTGAGTTCATTTTCTTGTTTTCCATATTTAATCATAAGTAACTGCATAGACATCAATAAAGTCCATAAGAACCTCTAAATCTTATCAGAACATAGCAATAATTCATGAGTAAAGGCTCAATAAGTTTGTAGATTACCAATTTATCAGGTATTAGCTTAGAATTTTTGGGGTGTTAAACTATATTAGTTGGTTTATGCCTAAACAATGGTGTTTAAACAAATGACCATTGGATAAATGATTGTGTGATCGAGAAATTAACAATCATTCCTAAAACCAATGCTACCTATGTTAGTTAGTAAGAATTTATGCAAATAAGTAAGTACCTTGACCTGTGTTCAAATCCCATCGAAATCACATCCCTAGTCACTTTCTCTCTTGTTTGCACCTCGCATTTACTTTAATGTTTAGTTTGGAATTGAATTGTGACAGATTCCCAATTGCCCCCTTTTTTACATTAGTTATTGTTTGGACAATCTACTCTCATTGTGAGACCCTTTTTATAATCTCTTTGGCTATGCTATAATTTCTTGTGGGATCAACATCGACTCCCGTCGAATAATATAAATTTTATTTTGCTTAACGATCATCATTACCTCTATATTAGAGAGTACATTTGAGCGTTATTAGTAAGTTTTAGGTTACAATTAGACTTTAATCATATATTTGCATATTCGGCCATTTCTGGGACCGTAGAACAGAATTATCCTGATTATCCTTAGTTAGGGTATTGTAGCCTCGTTATGTTTAGACTACAACCCTTAGTATAGGTTGGAGGAGGATTTCATAGCATAGTAAGCATTTTATGGTTATATTTTCTTTATAGATCCATGTTTCTGTGTTTATTGTCGTTACTGTATAACTGTTGGCTTGAGGCCACGGCTTGGATTGGAAGGGGTTCTAGGTTAATTTTCTTGTTTGGAGGGTGCTTTTGCCCTGTTTGTTATATATATATATATATATATATATATATATATATATATATATACATGTATTCTCTTGTGATGTCACGCATATACTCATACATGCATTTGCATGGATAGTGGTACAATTTGGAAGAAATATGAGATTTGCGGTTTAAGAATGGGATTTTCTACTTTTACTACGATCTTTGTATTTCAAAAAAGTACTTCATGGTTTTATCATTGTTTTGGAAGGAAAAAGGAATTGTACCACTTTATACTCATTCCAAGCAATATTCCTGGACCCTTTATCTGTTTACTTTCTGTTGATGAGCCTAAGGGCTGCTTGAGGAGCGCATATACAAGTTTCAATTATATTGCATATTTTGATAATCTCTAGGGCACCTTCAACATGATTCGGGGAACCTACGGTTTGCCTTGTGAATCACGCTTTGGGGTTTTTACTTTTGTGCATTGGCCAAATTCTGCACCATATCATTCTATGATGCATTGCTTTCTCTTATATGGATTTTTGAGTGGTTTGTCGCATTTATTATTATTATCTTCACTCTTTTATCTCGGATTATACTTGCTTATAGTTACATGGGATGACTACATTTAGGTGGATCTCGAGAGCTAGTTTACTTTCCTGTCTTGTATATTATGTATTTTCTTCTGAGCTCGGCCGGCCTATGATGCCTATTGAGTACCCCATATTTTGGTACACATACTACATACTTGCATATTTTTCTGATGTAGCACCTTGTACGATCCACCCTTGTTAACATCCACTCATAAGAGGTCAGCTGTTATTTGGATCATGGTCAGCACCCGGCATTTGGAGATTTACTGGTTTCCCTCTATTCATACTGTCGGTATTTTATACTTTTTAGTAGACAGTAGTACCTTGTATATCATTATTTCAGTACTTAGACGCTCTTGTACCGGTGACACCAGGTCCAGGGTCTGGTTCCTTGTATATATTTTGTCTTTCTTGGTGTCTTTAGGACCCATTGTATATTTTATACCATTTTTTATATATCTATGTTGGTCGCCCTTATCGTTTTATTATTCTACTTCCATTTTATCTGTTTTAGTATTTATTCTACTCTTTCTAAGTAAGTATCTTACTTCCATTTACGTGTTCTAGTCGTATTTTATAGTATTGTACCTTGGGTTTTGCTTGCCTATGGGAGGGTTCTTGCCACGCCCTAAGGCTACCCCCTAGATATAACACAGGACCTAGGGTCACAAGTGACCCCAAGCTAACCCTTTGCCTAAGCATGACTTAAGAATAACAATGAAAATCATAGCAGAAGCATAAGTAGCAAAAGTAGGCAATCTAACTAGGCATAAGATAAAGGTCTAAGAGTAGTAAAATCTGAAAAATCAAATACTGACTGTGTAGCTATGTCTGAAAAGCCTCTAAAACTGACATAATGAGTTGTTGAACAAGACCCCAGCTAACTTTAAGTACTGAATGAAAAGTCATAAAGACAGCTAAACTCATATCTAGTCCTCGAAGGATGAGGACTCACCAACTGTGACTGGAAGTCTTGCGGTCTCTAGCCATGAATCTGGGAATGAGTGCCTAAATTTACATCATAAAATGATGCAACACAAAGAGGTATGTGATCAGTATTATGAAATGTACTGATCATGTGAGAGATGTGTAAATCATGATAAAACATGCTTAAAACAAACTTAAGGCTGAAATCATACGATCATAGTAAAATCGGTAACGTAATGACTCAATGCAATATCATAAGCTAAAAACATAGTCAAAATCATAAGTCATAAGTAGTAAGTCTGAATTCTGAAAGCAAAGAGTCAAATACATTCATAAACTTAAACCTGATTTCTGTGGGAGATTCTCGTAAATCGACATAGACCATGTGAGCTACATGGAATCAAACTTATGTACCCTAGTTGCCAGAGTTGTCTATACCTTGTCAGGGCATAAACTATGTTTAGAGTGGAACCACTGTCGTGTGCCCATTGGGCTAACAACCTATGTTTGCAACGTAGTTCTAGGACTTAAAGGGACGTTGAACCCTAGTCCAACTTGATGCTAAATACTACTCCCAAAAACATACTATAGCTCATATATAATTGGGCATGTCTGGATGCCAAAACTGTTCATAAATCATGTAGACATATTTGGATGTCAACTTTTCATAAAGAATAGGGCATATCTGGATGTCATGCTATTCATAAATTCATGATTATAAAAGAAAACACAACATAGCCATAGTTCAAAACATACTTTAACTAAAACTCCTAATTTGAAGAACTAGGCATGCAAATTTCGTAAATACTTGAGGTCATGTTATCTAAACATGCCAATTTTACTTGAAATCATGCAATAGAGGAAAATAATTCTAGAAATCATTATCAATTCATGGGCTTTTGAAATACTTCAGGATTCTCATGTAAAATCATGGGTAAGGAATTAGAAAACATACTTTATTATGAATAAATAAATTTCATAAGAGAAATCATATTTGGGTAAGAACCCTAATTCCCAATTTAATAAAATCAATGTGAAATCATAAATTTTGAGCATAAGGGTGAATGGAATCCCTTATTAAATACCCATATACCTGAACCCAAAGCTATTATTAGCCAAAATCTGAAGATGGAGAATTGGAGATGAAACCCTAGACCTTGGAGCTTGAGAGACGAATCATTTTCTTTCTTTTAGAGCTTGAATTGAGAGAATGAATGAAGAACTAAATAAGTGGGACTAAAACCCCTTAAATTAGGCCTAAAATGACTTAACTTAGGAGTTCAAAGAGTGGTGAAATACAAAAATACCCTTGGGAAATAAGCTGGAAAAACTATTTAAGATCTTGACTTAGGTTTCCACGAACCCCATCTACGGCACGTAGATGGAACCACGGCTTGTGATTTGTGGTCGTGGTTTCTGGCCAAAATGGAGACTTGCAGGTCTAATTTCTATAGATGGGGTTCATGGCCCGTGGAACTATCCATGGCTCATGGAACCCCTTCGTGGAAATCAGGGAATCTTGATGACCCTAAGGTATGATTCCACGAGGGTCATTCACGAACCATGCTTTAATCCATGACCTGTGAAACCTAGTCATGGTTTCAGACCCAGATGAGGGGTCTGCTGAACTGACTCCGCGAGACCTGTCCATGGTTCTTGGTTCCATCCACGGCCCATGGACTTGTTCTGTGATTCCTAGAAAATATAGAACATTCAGAAATTCTAAGTTTAAAAGCTGGTTCAAATTTCGGGGTGTTACAATATCTCCCCATTGGAATCATTTGTCCTCGAATGAAGACTACATAAGATAAGTTTAGAGAGAAACTGTTGGAATACCAACCAACAGAACATGAAAAGCTGAGGTATAGGCACAATGACTTAGTTCCAACTTAAAACATAATTGAACTGACTTTGTAAAACATGAATGCATGCTAGGATCATGAGAAAGGCTGAAAGAATAGAGTTGAAGGGACATACTAAAGAGAAAACTATTACCTCAATTTAAAACTGGACCAGAAGGAAAGAGATGAGGTTATTTGTCCTTCATGCCTGCTTCTTGTTCCCAAGTAGCTCCCTCAACTGACTAGTTCGTCCAAAGAACTTTTACTGAAGCGACTTCCTTGTTTCTTAACTTTCGAATTTGACGATCAAGGATCTTAACTGGGACTTCTTCATAAGTGAGGCTATCCTTCACACTCAAATTCTCTAATGGCATAACTGATGCTGGATCACCAACACACTTCTTCAACAATGAAACATGGAAAACCAAATGAATCGCTTATAGCTCGGTTGGCAACTCTAACTCATAAGCCACACTACAAACTCTCCTTAGAATCCTATAGGGACCTACAAACCGGGGACTAAGCTTTCCCTTCTTACCAAATATCATTACACCCTTCATGGGTGACACTTTCAAGAACACCCAATCATCCACCTCAAACTCTAAGTCCCTTCTCCTCATATCTGCATAGGATTTTGTCGACTTTGGGCATTCTTCAACCTTTCTCTAATAAGCTGAACTTTCTCCACAGTCTCATGAACTGAATTTGGGCCTATCAAGGTTGCCTCATCTACCTGAAACTAATCAATAGGTGATCTACACCTCCGCCCATAAAGTGCCTCATAAGGAGCCATCTGAATGCTAGAATGAAAGTTGTTGTTGTAGGTAAACTCTACGAGAGGTAAGTGATCATCCCAATTACCTTTAAAGTCTATCACACAAGCTCTCAACATGTCCTCTAAAGTCTGAATGGTACACTCTACCTGACCATATGTATGTGGGTGAAAAGTTATGCTAAGATTATCCTGAGTACCAAGACCTATCTGAAATGATCTCCAAAACTGGGATGTAAACTGAGTACCCCTATCTGAGATGATAGACAAGATGTAGAGCCTGGCATAATCCTCTACTAAATCAGTAGTCTTGACAGCCTATAAGTGGTTTGAATTAGTCATCATGTCTATAATCGCCTAAATAAGTCATACTATCTATGAGTACGAGGTAAGTCTATAATGAAATCCATGTTAATCACTTCCTTCTTCCAAGTAGGAAGGTCAATATTCTGAGTCATACCACCCGATCACTGATGTTATGCCTTCACTTGCTGACAATTGGGACAGTTAGCCATAAAATCTACAATATCCCTCTTCATGTCGTTCTATCAATAGACTTCTTGTAGGTCACAGTACATTTTGGTAGCACCGGGGTGAATAGAATACCTGGATCTATGATCCTCTGTCAAAATTTGTTATCTCAACCCATCTTCATCTGGAACACATAGTTGACGCTGATAGCAAAGCACACTATCTCCCCCTTGGGAGAAAACCTCTATTCTCTATTGATAGACCGCACCTTTCAACTGATTCAAGATAGGATCATTATCTTGCTTCTCCTTTACTTGAACTACCAAAGAAGATTCTGACCTATTCTGTACTATCACACCACCATTTGCAAAATCCATAAGGCAAACTCCTAATCGAGCAAGCCTATGAACATCCCTAGCTAACTCCTTTTCTCCATCCTCAACTAGTGACACATTACCCATAAATAATCTACTAAGTGCGTCAGCCATTCCATTACCCATACCTGGATGGTAAAGCAAACTCATATTATAGTCCTTAAAAAGATCAAGCCATCTTCTGTGATGAAGATTCAATTCCTTCTTTGTGAACACATACTGGAGGATCTTATGGTCGGTAAACACATCCATATGGACACCATACAAGTAGTGTCTCCAAATATTCAAAGCAAAAACCATTGCTGCTAACTCCAAATCATGAGTCGGGTAGTTCTTCTTATGAATCTTAAGTTATCTAGAGGAATAAGAAATCACGTTACCACGCTGCATCAACATAACTTAAACAAACCCTAGATGAATCACATAACAAAAAAGCCATCTAAACCCTCTGGCTGAGCCAAAACTGGAGTTGTGGTCAACCTAGTCTTTAATTCCTAGAAGTTCTTCTCACACTCATCAGACCACTGAAACTTTTCCTTTTTCTGAGTCAATCGGGTCAACGGGGCATCTATGGATGAAAACCCTTCCACAAATCTCCTATAGTAACTAGCCAAACTCAAGAAGCTTCTGATGTCTATCGGGAAAGTGGGTATAGGCCAGTTCTTCACCACCTCTATCTTCTACAAATCAACTCAAATTCCTTCCTTAGACACTACATAACCCAAAAAAGTAACGAACTGCATCCAAAATTCACACTTGTTGAACTTAAAAAATAACTATCGATCCTTGAGAGTTTGCAAAACTACCCTCAAGTTGTTCGCATGCTCCTCTTCACTCCGAGAGTAGATGAAAATGTCATCAATAAAAGCAATAATGAATATATTCAAGTACTGCTTAAACACCCTCTTCATCAAATCCATTAAGGCTGCAAGAGCATTCGTTAGTCCAAAAGACATAACCATAAATTCATAGTGACCTTTTCGATTTCTAAAAGTTGTCTTTGGAATGTCACACTCTCTGACTCTGAGCTGGTAATAACCAGATCTGAGGTCAATCTTGGGGAAATAGCTAGCACCCTGAAGCTGGTCGAACAAGTCATCAATCCTAGGAATGGGATACTTATTCTTGATTGTGACCTTGTTCAACTAACGGTAGTCGATAAACATTCTTAGAGAACCATATTTCTTACAAACAAAGAGGACTGGAGCACCCTATAGAGAGATGTTGGGCCTAATAAAATGCTTATCTAAAAGTTCTTTTAACTGCTCCTTCAATTCCTTAAGCTTCACTGGAGCCATTATGTAAGAAGGAATAGATATAGGTTGCGTATCTGGGAAAAGTTATATCCCAAAGTCAATCTCTTGCTCGATAGGGAACTAGGTAGATCCTTACGAAAGACTTCAGGAAACTCTTTTACTACAAGAACTGACTGGAGAGATGGAATTTCAAACTCAGAATCTATAACTCAAACTATATGATAGACATACCCCTTAAAAATCATTTTCCTAGCCTTGAGATAAGATATGAAATGACCCTTGGAGGATGGAGGACTACCCTGCCACTCTAAGACATGCTCCTTAGGAAACTTAAAGATGACTATTTTGGTTCGACAATCAATAGAATCATAACATGCATGTAACCAATCCATACCAAGAATAACATCAAAATTAGTCATCTCCAACTCTAATAGATAAGCTAAGGTGACTCTATGAAGAACTTAGATAGGATAATTTCCGTAAATTCTCTTGGCTAGGACTGACTCACCAACAGGAGTGGAGACATAAAAGAGTTCTAGGAGTTACTCAGGGCTGACTTTAAATTTGCAAGCAACATATGGGGTAACAAAAGACAATAAAGCCCCAGGGTTTAACAAAGCATAAACATTGAAGGAGAAAACTCATAACATACCAGTGACTACATTTGGTGAGTCCTCCTAATCATAGAAAGATGACATAGCATAGAGATGGTTCTGACGCTAATTGCCACCTGATCCAGAAGTGGTACCCTGCAGAGCTGTACAGCCTGCTGAAGCTGCTAAAGTAGTACCTTGAGCCTTGCCACCTCCACTGCCTTTCCTGGCTGAGGGAAAATTCCTAATCCTATGACCCATCTGTCTGCATCCAAAACATCCACCCGAGCCATAGCGACACTTTCCGGGGTGATTCTTTCCACACTTGTTGCAAACCAGTAAGAAGTCCTTTTTTAAATGGCCCCCTAAGAACGAGGGCCTGTCGCCCCAACAGTATGATCATGCTTGGGTTTGGGTGCTAGGTATGGTGCACTAACTGATGATGGAATAGGTCATGATGACCTCTTATGAAATGAAGACCAGTGTCCACCTCTGGACCTCTGATGACTGAAACCCCAATTCTCTGTTCTTGCACTCTTGTTCTCCCTTGCCATTTCTTTCAGTTTATCTTTGTCAATCTGCTGAGCATGAGTCATGAGCCTATATATATCCATATCCCCCAATAACATAGCAGTTCTATACTCCTTCTTTACCAAGTCGAATACCCCAAAAACAAACTTATTCATTCGGGCCCTCAGCTCAGCCACCATAAAAGGAGCATACCTAGAAAGCTGGTAAACTTCAGCCCATACTCTTGGACTGACATCGATGCTTGTCTCAAATTCATGAACTCTTCAGCCTTAGCCTCTCTCAACTTTTTTTGAATGAACCTATCAAGAAAAGCCTCAACAAAGCACTCCCAAGTCACAGGAGTTGTATTTCTGCCCCTACCTTCCTTCCATTAAGTGTACCAAATATGAGTCACATCCTTGAGTTGGTAGGAAGCTAGCTTAACACTCTCAGTACCAGTCACCTGCATCATCAATAAAATATTCTTTACCTCATCTATGAAATTCTATGGATCCTCACCAACCTTAGATAAAAACTCAGGCCAATTCATGTAAACAAAGTCTCTAACTGATTGACCTGATTGGTCATCGCTTGGTCTAACATTTCAATTGCATTTTTGAACTCCATATTAGTGACCTCATGGTCTGGAACTATAGGATTAGCATTTCATGCATTGTCTCTGCGAGAAGGCGTGATCTGAAAGGCATAAAGAGTGGATTAGAGGAGAAATAGAGTTAAACTCTATCGCATGATATTGATCATGAAAGAAGTAAAATGTTTGTTAAAATGACTCATACACTCCCTCTCATAAGTGTGGCATGCTTCACACCCATGAAAGAGACTCTACTTAATGTGGTTTTTAGACATCCTAGGACTCTTGGACCTGATGCTCTGATAACAAGTTTGTCATACCTCGAGGCTATCCTCTAGACATAACATGAGACCTAGGGTCACAAGTAAACCCAAGATAACCCTTGGCCTTAGAATAACTTAAGAATAACAATGACTATCATAACGAAAGTATAAATAGCAGAAGTGGGCAATCCAACTAGGCATAAGATAAAGGTCTAAGAGTAGCAAAATCTGAAACATCAGATATTAACTGTCTAGATATGTCTGAAAAACCTCTAAAACTGACATAATGAGTTGTTGGGACAAGACCCTAGCTAACTTTAAGTACTGAATGAAAAGTCATAAAGATAGCTAAACTCATATCTAGTCCTTAAAGGATGAGTACTCACCAACTACGACTCAAAGTCCTACTGTCTCTAGCCACGAATCTAGGAACGGGTGCCTAAATCTACATCATAAAATAATGCAACACAAAGAGGTATTCAATTAGTATTGAATGTACTGAGCATGTGAGAGATTCATAAATCGTGATAAAACATGCTTAAAACATAATTAAGGCTGAAATCATATGATCATAGTAAAATCGGTAATGTAATGACTCAATGCAATATTATAAGCTAAAACCATAGTCAAAATTATAAGTCATAAGTAGTAAGTCTGAAATATGAAAGCAAAGAGTCAAATATATTCATATACTTTAAACTAATTTTTGTGGGAGATTCTCGTACTCGACATAGACTATGTAAGCTATATGGAATGCAACTTTTGTACCCTAGTTGGCAGAGTTGTTTGTACCTTACCGGGGCACAAACCATGTTTAGAGTGGAACCACTATCGTGTTCCCATTAGGTAACAACCTACGCTGACAACGTAGTTTTGGGACTTAAGGGGACGCTGAACCCTAGTCCAACTCAAAGCTAAATACTACTCCTAAAAATATACTATAGCTCATATACATACTAGGGCATGTCTAGATGCCAAAACTATTTATAAATCATGTAGATATATATGGATGTCAACTGTTCATAAAGCATAGGGACATATCTGGATGTCATGCTATTCATAAATTCATGATTCTAAAAAAAATATAGTATAGCCATAGTTCAAAATATATTTTTACTAAAACTCACAATTTGAAGAACTAGGCATGCAAATTTTATAAATACTTGAGGTCATGTTATCTAAACATGCCAATTTTACTTGAAACCATGCAATAGGGGAAAATCATTCTAGAAATAATCCTCAATTCATGGGCTTTTCAAATACTTGAGGATTCTCATGTAAAATCATGGGTAAGGAATTAGAAAACACATTTTATTGTAAATAAATCAATTTCATAAGAGAAATCTCATTTGGGTAAGAACACTAATTCCCAATTTTATAAAATCAAAGTGAAATAATAGGTTTTGGGCATAAGGATGAAAGGAATCCCTTATTTAATACCCACATAACTGAACCCAAAATATTTCTTAGCCGCATTCTGAAGATAGAGACTTGGAGATGAAACCCTAGACCTTGGAGCTTGAGAGAAGAATATTTTTTTTTCTTTTGGAGCTTGAATTGAGAGAATAAATGAAGAACAAACTAAGTGGGACTAAAACCCCTTTAACTTGGCAAAAAATGACTTAACTTAGGAGTTAAAAGAGTGGTAAATTACAAAAATACCCCTGGGAATAAGCTGGAAAAACTTTATAAGTCTCAGCTCAGGTTTCCACGGACCCTATCTATGAACCATAGATGAAACCATGGCTCATGGTTTGTGGTCATGGTTTATGGCCAAAATGGAGACTTACTGGTCTGATTTCTACGAGCGGGGTTCACGGGCTGTGGAACTATCCACGACTTATGGAACCTTTTCATGGAAATTAGGGAATCTTGATTACCCTTAGGTATGATTCCATGAGGGTTATTCACAGACCATGGTTTAATCCATGACCTGTGAAACCTAGTCTTGGTTTCAAACCTAGAGGAGGGGTTTGCGGAACTAACTCCACAAGACCTGTCCATGACTCATAGACCCATTCACGACCCATGGACTTGGTCTGTGATTCCTAGAAAATGCAAAAAAATCAAAAATTCTAATTTTAAAAATTGGTTTGAATATTGGGGTGTTACAACTCTAGTAGGCGCAATCATGACTCAATTTTGGGTTGTGATAGTGTGGTATTAGAGCTTTAGGTTCACAGGTCATACCAATATAAGAGCAAGCTTCTTATAAAGTCTGGTGGGTTGGTACAATAATGTTTGTATCCTATTTGCAGGAGGTTATAGGGCATTATTAGAAAATCTCCATCTTGGTGTTTCTTTATCATGCGTCCTTGATTTTATCAACTTCTAAATGTTATTTGTTTCACTCTCTCTCAGATAGTTTGAATGAGATTGGTAGAATTTGAGGACGAGGCCCATGCGCCTGCAGTTAGAGCCTTGACTAAGGGATGAGGTAGAGGTCAATCCAAAGGTAGAGGTAGGGTATGAGCTGCAGTGCTAGCTAGGGCCCAGGAAAGGGTATCATCATTGGAGCTAGAGGTAGGGGCAGAAGAGGTTCAGTATAATCCAGAGATCATAGGGCCAGCCTAGCATCTGGTAGGTTTTGTGGCTACACTAGTCTTGTAAGACACTTTGGTTTATCTTCTTAGGTTTTTGGAGGGAATGTCATAGTCTGGGGCTTTACAGGTACTCCAAGTGGTTCACATGTTAAAGAGGAGGCTCAAACTTCATCCCAGATAGCGACACAGGGTGCAGGAATGCAGCCTGCTACTGTGGATCCTCGATTAGAGGTGTTGCCTATTCCATTGGTTGCTTAGACTATCCCAGAAAGTTCGGTTATGTCTTTTGAGGAGAAAAAAATGCTAGGCAGTTTCATCCAACTGGGTCCTCCAAGGCTTTTTGGTGCTCCAGGGGAGGATGCTCAGAACTTTCTAGTCAGTTTCCAGGAGAGGTTGCATAACCTCAGCTTTGTTGAGTCACATAGAGTAGATTACACCATGTTTCAGTTGGATGGTCCAGCAAAGTAGTGGTGGAGATCTTATGTTGCTTACAGACCAACTGGGTCACCTCTTATGACTTGGGCTTAGTTTTTTGAGGCTTTCTTCGAGAAGTATGTACTACACAATAGGAGAGAGCGGCTGAGAGATATGTTTTTTAGGATAAAGAAAGGTTTCTATGTCAGTTTCTTGAGTACGAGGTTCTCTTCCAAGAGTTGGCTAGGCATACCACTATTATTCTTCTCATAGAAAATGAACGGGTTCACTATTTTTATGGGGTTAATTCTACAACTTTGTTTGGATTCAAAGCACTTGGTCAATTTAGGGGAGAGTTTTCTTACAGTTATTGATCATGCTTACACCATTAAAGTTGATTTAAGGGGAGAGTTTTCTTACAGTTATTAATCATGCTTACACCATTAAGTATATTCATTGTGAGGCCTATGGAGGGAGAGACAAGAAGCCCTACCATCAAGGTGGATTTAGTGGTTCGCAGCATAGAGGCAGAGTGTTCTCCAATAGGGGTCATTCGTAGGATTTCTAGTCTAGCCATCCTATTGAGTTGGCACTACAGATTACAGAGGGTCATAGTGGTCAGGGTATCTAGAGCTTGGTTCAAACTTCATGAGGTGCTTGCTCTGGGTTTACAAGGTTATGATGGTTAGTCTGGTTTAGCCGGGTCATCTCAGCAGGGTACAATAGGTTGAGGTTGTTATGAGTGTGGTGTGTTGGGTCACTATACTAGGGATTATCCCTTGGTTCTGCATTTTGGGTGATAGGGTCAACATAGTCAGTCAGGTAAGCAGGTTCATGCCCCTAAGGCTCTAGTGCCACCAACTCAAGGTAGTGCCAGGGTTGTAAAGGTGGTCCCAAGGGTGCTCGAGATAGTCGTGGACATTAGAGCCACATGTATGCATTTTCAGGCTGGCCAAAGGGAGAGGCTTTAGAAGATGTCATCACATGTATGATCTCTATCTGTCATCAGTAAACTTCTATATTGTTTGATCTCGGGTCTACATTCTCATATGTATCTGCTTATTATGCTACTCGTCTGGAGTCTACTTATGAGTTATTGTCTGTGCCTATGCATATAGCTACCCCAGTAAGAGATTTATTAGTAGTGGATTATGTATAATATGCTTGGGTGGTGATTATTCTGGGGTATGACACATGGGTAGACCTGGTGGTGTTAGATATGGTTGATTTCAAAGTGATTCTAGGCATAGATTAGTTGTCTCCTTATCATGCGATCTTGGATTACTTTGCCAAGACTGTTACTCTATGGATGCCTGGTATCCCTCCTATTGTATGGAAAGGTACTGATCACCACATGCCGAGAGGAGTTATATCTTTTTTAAGAGTCCGATTAATAGTTGGGAAGGGGTGTTTGGCTTATCTTGCTTACATCTGTGATACTACTGCAACCACACCTTCTATTGAGTCAATTCCCGTGGTTTGCAAGTATTCGGATGTGTTTTCTACTAATCTACCTGGTCTTCCTCCAGATTATGCTATCAACTTTTGTATTAATGTTAAGTTGGGCACTCATCCCATTTTTATTCCACCAAATCAGATGGCACTAGCCGAGTTGAGGGAGCTTAAGGAGAACCTCTAGATCTTATTAGTAAGGGTTTCATTAGGCTGAGTGTGTATGTTGACTACAGGCAGCTGAATAGGGTGACCATTAAGAACAAGTATCCAATGTTGTGTATTGATGACTTGTTTGACCAACTATAGGGTGCAGTGGTGTTCTAGAAGAGAGATTTGGGATCAGGTTACCATCAGTTAAGGATAAGGGTTGTGGACATACCAAAGACCATTTAGGACTCCATACGGCCATTATGAATTCCTAGTCATGTCTTTTAGGTTAACCAATGCCCCAATAACATTTATGGAGTTGATAAACAATGTGTACAGAGCCTACTTGGATTCCTTCATTATAGTGTTCATTGATGACATTCTGGTATATTCAAGGAGTAGAGAGGAGCACGAGCATCATTTGAGGGTTGTGCTTTAAACTTTGCGAGATCTGCAGTTTTATGCCAAATTCACTAAGTGTGAGTATTGGCCTGATTCTGTGACATTCTTGGGGCATGTGGTGTCTAAGGATGGGATTATAGTGGATTTGGTGAAGATTGCAGCAGTTCGTGACTAGGCTAGGCTTACTTCTCCTACCGAGGTTTACAATTTCATCAGGTTGGCATGTTTCTAGAGATGGTTTATGGAGGGATTTTCTTCTATAAAAACTATGTTGACTAGATTGACTTAGAAGATGTCCCTTTCCAGTGGTCATATAAGGGTGAAGCAAGCTTTCTAAAGCTGAAGGCCTTATTGACTTCAGCTCAGATTCTTACTCTTCCGGTTGAGGACCAGGGGTTTACTATTTACTGTGATGTTTCTGGAGTTGGTTGGGGTTGTATATTGATGCATCAGGGCCGAGTGATTGCTTATGCTTCTAGACAGCTAAGGGTTCACAAGAGGAACTACCCCATACATAACTTGGTTGATGCATCAGGGCCGAGTGATTGCTTATGCTTCCAGACAGCTAAGGGTTCACGAGAGGAACTACCCCATACATAACTTGGAGTTAGCGATGGTAGTCTTCGGGCTGAAGATTTTGATGCACTATTTGTATGGCCTGCATTATGAGATCTTCACACCATCGTAATCTTTAGTACATCTTCAGCCAAAAGGATCAAAATTTGAGGCAGCGCAGGTGGTTGGAGTTACTAAAGGACTACGATATCTCTATTTTCTATCACCCGAGCAAGTCAAATATGGTAGTGGATGCCTTGAGCTAGAAGGTGGTGAGTATGGGCAGCTTGGCATTCTTGGTAGCAGAGGAGAGACCTTTAGCAATGGATATCTAGTCCTTAACTAAAAGGTTGGTAAGACTTGACATTTCTAATCTAGGTTGCATTCTCGCCTGTGTTAAGGATATATTTTCATTAATGGAGCAGATTCAGGCACAAGAGTTTAATGATGCAAGGTTGAGGATTATTCGTGATAAGGTGTTGAGCAGTGAGGCTAGGAAGGAGACCTTGGATTTAGAGGGTGTTCTGAGGATTGAGGTCCATATCTGTGTTCCTAGAGTTGCTGATTTGGTTAGATTAATCTTATAAGAGGCCCATTGTTCTAGATATTTTATTCATCCTGGGCAGTTAAGATGTATCATGACTTGAGGCAGCACTACTGGTGGTGTAGGAAAAAGTGAGATATCTCAGATTTTGTTTCTAGGTACTTGAGCTATCAGCAAGTGAAGTACGAGCACCAGAGACCAGGTTCTTTTACTCAGTGGCTAACCATTCCTAAGTAGAAATAGGAGCGGATAGCTATGTACTTTGTAGGCTTGCCACATAGCTTTCATAGATTTGATGTTATTTGGGTCATCATGGATAGGGTGATGAAGTCTGCTCACTTTCTACAGCTTCAGACTTCTTACAGTTCTGAGAGGTCAGCTCAGATCTACATTCGTGAGATTGTTTGCTTGTATGGGGTACCTATTTCAATCTTTTTCTACTGTAGTACTCAATTTACTTTATATTTATGGAGGTCTATTTAGAGAGAGTTGGGTACCTGAGTTGAGCTTAGAACTATTTTCACCCACAGACTAATGGTCAATCGGAGTGTACTATTCATGCCTTGGAGGATATGTTACGAGCCTGTGTTATTAATTTCAGAGGTCAGTGGGACCCCAGTTCTTAGCCTTGGCAGAGTTTGCATATAATAATAGCTACAACTCTAGTATTTAAATGGCTCCATTTGAGGCATTGTATAGTAGGCAGTGCAAGTCTCTGATGGGCTAGTTTGATGCTTTTGAGGTTACTGTGGGGTACTGAATTGCTACGTGATTCTATGGATAGAGTTTAGGTCATTCAGGAGAGACTTCATACTTCCAAGAGTAGGCAGAAGAGCTATGCTGACCAGAGGGTTTGATCCTTAGAGTTTATGGTTGGTGATCAAGTGTTCCTTCGGGTGTTGCCCATGAAGGGCGTGATGAGGTTCGGGAGGAAGGGTAAGCTTAGCTCTAGATTCATTGGGCCATTTTAGATCCTTCATCACATTGAGGAGTTATCATATAAGTTAGCCTTGCCACTTTCTCTTTCAGGTGTTCACCCTCTTTTCCATGTTTCTATGCTGAGACGGTATGTCCCCCATGAGTCTTTAGCTTTTGAGGTGGAGCCTGTTGCTATTTTTGATAGGCAGGTTAGACAATTGAAGTCCAAGGAGGTTTCATCAGTTAAGGTTCAGTAGATGCATCGCCGTGTTGAGAAGGCTACTTAGGAGATCAAGCACGACAAGCGGACCCGTTATCCTCAGCTTTTCGAGCCTTCAGCTACCTACTTTTCTTTAACTTTCAAGAACAAAAGTTCTTTTAGCAGTAGATGTTGTAATGATCCACGTGGTTATTTTCTTATATTAATGCGTTTTTACTATTTTGACCCTTTTCATAGCTCTCTCACTCTCTCAAGGAAGTTCAAGTGCACACACATCGAACCATAGGCTTGCCCTTCATATAAATAGCAACTAATATAGGGTAGCCAAGCTCGGAATCACCAAGGACTTGCGGGTTATGATTTTGGCTAGGGCTAAGGTGAGGATTTCATTTGGTTCAAGTGACTACGCCTCCCTAACGCTCTTTGTTATCATTTCAAACACAACTCACATTTTCAAATTTTAATTTCACATGCCCGATTTTCCGTATAGAAATATGGGTTTTGTTCTTCTTGTCTTGACACTTAGGTTATGTTCTTGATAGCATGGAAGCTTTCTGAGGTTGTTCAAAGGGGAAAGGAACATGAGTGATGGTTCGTGTTTACAGTTCAGTCCCGAGGTGGGTTATGGTTTAAACTCTTTAGACTTTGTATATATAGAATAAAATTGTACTAATGGGCATCCTTGGGTTAGGTTTACTAGTTGGTACCACAGTCTTTGACATCTAGTTTTTTGGCAAACCGCTTGGTTAGGCTTGATTTGTCGGATCCCAGTCGAGTTCTTGCCAGTGTTGAGGTTTGGTCTACTCTTGTTGATCAAATACATAGCCGTCAGTTTGAGGATCAGCAGTTGTGTGACCTTCGATATTAGGTTGTTTGGGGTGAGGCCAGCTGGGCTACTTTAGATTCAGATGGGGTTCTGAGGTTTGGTGGTCGACTTTATATTTCGAGGGTTGGTGATTTGATTCAGTTGATACTCCGTGAGGCACATTGTTCTAGATACTCTATTCATCCTAGTGCGGTGAAGATGTATAGAGAGTTGAGACAACTTTACTGGTGGAGTGGTATAAAGTGAGATGTAGAAGAGTTCATTTCTGGGTGCTTGAACTGTCAGCAGGTGAAGTTTGAGCACATTAGACCTGGTGGGTTGATGCAGCGACTTCTTATTCCTAAGTGGAAATGGGAAGGAATTACTATGGATTTCATGGTTGGTTTGCCTCGTACCTCCAGGGGTTTTGATTCCATTTGGATGGTTGTGGATCGGCTGACTAAGTCAGCCTATTTCTTGTCGGTTCAGACTTCTTACAGTACTGAGAGGTTAGCTCAAATCTATATTCGTAAGGTTGTTTGGTTGCACGGGGTCCCAGCTTCTATCATTTTAGACCGTGGCACTCAGTTCACATCTCAATTTTTGAGAGCTATTCAGCGAGATTTGGGTAAAGAGGTTCAGCTTAGTTCTGCTTTCCACCCTCAGATAGATAGCCAGTCCGAGAGGACCATCCAGGTCTTAGAGGACATGCTTCAAGCCTGTTTTCTTGATTTTGGAGGTCGTTGGGATCAGTTTGTGCCTTTGGCTGAGTTTGCGTATAATAAAAGCTTCCATTCTAGCATTGGCATGGAACCCTTCGAGGCATTGTATGGTAGGCATTGTAGATTGCTGGTTGGTTGGTTTGACAGATTGGATTCCAGGACACAAAGTACTGATTTACTTCGGGACTCCTTAGAAAGAGTTAGGGTAATTCAGGGTAGACTTCGAGCTGCTCAGAGTAGGCACAAGAGCTACGCTGATTGTAGACTTCATACCTTGGAGTTCAGCGTTGGTAATTTGGTATTCCTCCGTGTGTCTCCCATGAAGGGCGTGATGAGATTTGGTCAGCGGGGAAAGCTTAGCCTCAGGTATATTCGGCCATTTGAGATCCTCCAGAGAGTTGGTAGTGTTGCCTATCAGTTAGCCTTGCCTATGATGTTTTCAGTTATGCATCCGGTGTTTTATGTTTTGATGTTGAGATGGTATGTTCCAGATGAGTCTCATGTGTTGCATTGGGAGTCGGTTCAGTTTGATGAGAGCTTGTCCTTTATCGAGGAGCTAGTTGCTATATTGGCCATAGATGTGAGGAGGTTGAGGTCTAGGGAGATTCCTGTTGTAAAATTTTAGTGGAGGCATCGTCCAGTCGAGGAGGCTACCTGTGAGACTGAGAGAGATATGCAGGCCCAGTATTCGCAGCTATTTGAGCCTTTAGGTACCTCTTTCTTCTTGACTTTCGAGGATGAAAGTCCTTTTTAGTAGTGGATGATGTAATGACCCTTCTAGTTATTTTCGCGTTTACGCCTTCTTTGTACTACTAGGGCTTTTCTGTAGCATCCCCAAGTCATTAATGACTTTCTGGGACCGGTGGTTCGGTGCCCTAGTCGTTCGTTTGGTCGTTTTGGCCATTTACCTGTTTTAGAGCCTTAACTTAGAATATCATTGACTTTAGTCAAAATTCTTGGTAAACATGCTCGGAATATAATTTCGACAATTTCGTTAGCTCCAGAGAGTGGATTTTGGTCCGGGTGGACCCTAGGTCAGGTTCTGGGAGCTTTCGATTTAGTATTGTCTGGGTTTTTGTGTTTTAGCCAAGTTGAACTTGAAAGTTTAACTTTGGTCAACATTCGGAGAATACGTCCTCGGATGAAAATTTCATCTGGGCTATTAGCTCTGGAATATCGAGTTGTTTTGGGATATTGAGTTCCGAGTTAGTTTTGGGCATGGGTGCCACTTTTTCTTAAAACGATCTCCGTTGGTAAATTCATTGATTCCATTGAGTCCGAAATGTGGTTTTCACTCAAATAGCTCTATTGGTTTGTGAGTATCGAGTTCCGATTGTGCCCGGAATGCCCCGTAGAAGTTTAGAAAATTGCAGATTTTTTTGTTGCGGGCCAGCTTTAAATAGTTGTTGGCAGCTTTATTTTCAGCTTTGTCTCTCATCTTTCCAACTCGTTTTCTCCACCATTTTTACACCAAATTCCTTCAATTCTTCATCTGCTCTTACCCATAACTTGGAGGAATAATTGTTGTTGATTCGGGTGTGTTTCTTGGCCTCGTGAATAGGTAAAATCTCTTGTTAACTTTCATTAATTTCCACAAATTTCATTCTTTAAATTCTTATTTTTCACGATTTTCAGCTTATTTCTTTCACTTTTTTCAACTCCGACTTTATTTTTCTCAACTCTAATTACTCAAGAACAGTGTGGGCTCGTCAAAATTCTTCAAATTATCGTTAATTTCGCTCCTTTATCGTTGGTAAGCCTCTTCTTCTTCAAGAATTGTTCTTCTGTTCAAGCTCAAAAACCTCCATGGTTGAGGCTCTTACAAGCTTGATTTTTCTTGGGTTAAAGCTATGTTGGAGAGTTTGATTGTTCGTGGCAGCTGTAGTTCCGGTCTGTGGTCGATTCTTGCTTACAATTAGTACGTTTCCGCCCTTGAAAATCACAATTCTCCACTTTTGTTATCATGAATTAGTAGTACTCCGGGACTGTTTTGAGCCCCAAAATGAACTCCGTTTGCGCTCAAATTTTGAGCATGGGTTCCTAAATTCACCGCGGACATAATTGTGAATTTTATTTTTTATTTCGTTGCATGAGCCCCGAGGGTCATTTTTTGACCCAATTTTTGGCCCGATTTTCCGTATAGCAATATGAGTGTCGTTCTTGATAGCGTGGCAGCTTTCCAAGGCTGTTTGAAAGGGGAAGGCATACGAGTGACGGTTCATATTTGCAGTTCAGCCACGAGGTAGGTTACGATTTAAACTCCTTAGACTTCGCATATATAGAATAAAATTGTACTAATGGGCATCCTTGGGTTGGGCTTAATAGTTGGTACTATAGACCTTGACCGTTTTATTCATGTCTGATTCCTCTCTTCCTCCGATTGTTTTAGTACCTGCGATAGACGATATTATTACCCTTGTGGTCCTGTGAGGCTTTATATTGACTCTGGAACATAGATGGTGGTAAATTGGAGATGTCCGTGAGTCCCGGACATCATTATTATTATTATAGAGCTGGCTATCTGTGCTGAGAATGATTAGAGCCTGTGCATGGACGATAGATTGATTGTGAGCCGTTGGGCTATTGATTGTGATTGAGCATGCCATTATCATGCATATAAAAGGATTTTCTTCATAATTTTACTATGATTTTGGCTTCGGGCCTACTATTGCTGAATTTCTAAACCTTGCATGGCCCATGGAGCCTATTTTTGGTAAAAATAATTGAAAGAATTTTTGGTACCGTCTTAATGGATCTTCTTGGAGTAAGGGGGAATTAAAGGATGTTTTATCACTATTTCCACTTACACTAGACTCGGTAGGGTCGAGCGCTAGACTTGTTTTACTAAAACTTTTGGGGTGATGCTAGACTCGGCGGGGCCGTGCGCTAGGACTATTTAGCTTTCTGATTTAGACCTGGATACTCTCCGGGCAGCTTTATTTGGGGATTATTGAGATTGAAGGGAATCTAGTATGTTGGTCGAGGGCCTCCATGTACCTTGTCATTATGTACCAAGGGATACGTGTTGTGAGTGCCGAAGGGAGAGTATATGGCGTAGTAGAGGTATACGGGTGTGACCTTCCATGGATCCCATCTTCTGGGCCTTATAGGACGCCGAAAGCGGGTAACATATGATACTACTATCACTCTTGGCTTAGCATGGCGTGTAATACCATTTATTTGTGTGAGGTTTCACACTTGTTTGTTGTTTGTTAATTGTATGCTACGGTAGTATGGGATGCCGGAGGGTTTGTCTTCACTTGTTTGTGTTCCTTGGGTGTATGGGCACCCGTGGGACTGTAGGTAGACTTATTGTTACTACTTTGCTCTATTGGTTCCTATTGTGGTTCTTATGATTTTGGATATTGTTAAGGTTAAACTTGGGCTTTCAGTTGTTGATTCTTGACTTGAGATTGCATGCTTCGTTGGGTTATCATTCATTGTATTCGAACATGTTTACTGTTTTTTTCCTCTCCTTCTCTATTCGTTGAGGTTATCAGTATACCGTCTGTTTTCTAAACTCTTCTTTGTATACTTGTTGTTGCGAGGATTCCAGGTACGTGTTTCTTTCTTTCACCTGTGATGTATATTCTTTTAGCTAGCCATATGTATTGTTCATTCTTGTATTCTTTCTGTGCTAGCTTCCGTGTAATTTTTCATTGCCTTATGTGACTAGTTGTTTTCTATTCTGCTTATTACTTCTCTTTTATCTTATATGTTCCCAGTCGGCCTATGATACCTACTGGGTACCAGTTGCTTTGCAATTGATGCTCATACTACACTTTGCATCTTCTGGTGCAGATCCTAGTGTGGGCCATCGCTATTAGCTCATTGAAGACTCGTGCGAGGAGCTATTTTTGAGATATTTTAGACTGAGGGTGAGCTCTTGGCGACCGGAGCTTAGCTTTTAGTTATCTTTTATATCATGTATTGTATTACTACTCGGAGACATCTGTACATATTGTTTTGGATCCTTTGTACTCCTTATATGTAGTTCTGGATCTATACTATGATACCAGGTTTTGGGGTTTGGTTTAGCTTACGCAGATGTATATATATTCCTGTATCTACATTTCTTTAGCTTATTTCTCTTGCTTTCGCTTATTATATTGTTCCTCCGTTAAGGTGTTAGATGGTAGCCCATTACTAACCATTCCAGGCTACGGAGATTGGTTCGCCTACTGGAGGATTGTAGGTGCCATCATGACTGAGAAATTGGATCATGATAAATCAACATACGAATTTATAAAGTATGATATTCAAAGGGGGGAAAACCTTGTTTAAGAATAAATCGAGAAAATACTCCATTTACAAATTTTGGTTCTCTGGAATTTTTACGGAATATTTATTTTTAACTATAATTTTCTATTAGATATTCTATATACTTGTTGGTGCATGATTTCCACACTAATGCACATGTGATTTTTGATAATATGCCTAAAACAATGAAATACTATTATTTTTCTTGTACTCTTCATCTTTTCTTAGTTATGGATTTATATATCAAATTTTATATTTTATCCTTATTCTTGGTTATTGAAATTTAGTAGTATTTCTTCCATTTTTTCTTGAATTGGGTGTTTTCTTAATTTGTTAATTTCTCATTTATAGGTCTGCATTTACTTCAAGTCGAAAAAAAAAGAACTTGCAAAGATGAGATACAGGGAAGAGCAGAGAAAGTCCCGGATCCCAACCAAAGGTCCCACTAGACCAAAGTCCACGCTCCGAAGCTAACGGAATTGTCGGAATTCGATTCTGAGCACATTCACCAAGAATGTTGACTAAAGTCAACAATTTCAAAAGTTTAAAGCTCTAAAACAAGGAACTGCCAAAAGACCAAACAAATGGCTCGGGCACCAAACTATCAGTCCCAGCAAGCCATAAATAACTTGGGGATGCTAAAGGCAAGCTCTAACAGTATAAGAAAGGAGAAAATGTGTAAATGACTGGAAGGATCATTACATCATCCACTACTAAAAAGACTTTCATCTCCGAAAGTCAGGAAAGAGGAAAAGACTAGAGATTTAGGAATAGCTGATGCACAGCCCGCACTACTCTCTCAGACAACCCGGGTAGCCTCCCCAATAAGATGACACCCAAGAGAATGAAACCACGAAATGCAACCAAGCCTACACTTTATATCAGCCAAGCTAGATTCCAAGCTTAAACTCTAAAACTCTAAGGGTCTGTCAACCCAAACTGAGCATCGAGAATCTCAACCAAAAAGCACCGACACAACAATGAAACCAAAGAAGCAAGGCGATCAACACACAGAACTCAAATCTTTGAAACCACAACTAAGTGTACCAGAAAGCCTTCAACCCAAAATTCTAACACATGAAACCGCTGATCTGCAAAACCCCTTTTATTCTGAACTGAATCATTTTGCACCACAAGCCGGAAGCTTCATACAAGTTGAACTCTCAAACCACCCTCAAAGCATCAATTGACTCACCGGAGATCTGTAGTTCTCGCTTATACTCTACCATGAACGAAGTCACCTTTTTTTCGCAAGCTCTTTCCAAGCCAAGGTATAGTCTACTAGCCTTTGCCATTCAAGATAACAACCCTTAGCATATAATCAAAAACTGGAGTTACCTTCCCTGACTGACCATCAACCGACGAGCGAACACTTTGCTAACATCAAACTTGGTAACTGAACCCAACTGAACAACCCATATGACCCGACTGAAGCTTGCACACCAAGGTTAGGAAAAGTGTGTATGAACACCCTGTGTTGACGGAGAAACTTCCAAACTATAGAATGAACCCAACTGTTGCACCGTGCCGAGTCCGACTCAACTGGAAACGATTGAACCAGGGCAATTTACCCAATAGACCCAAAACCAAAACTAAGCCTCTGCAAGTAGTGTGGTAAGTCTACCACGAAGTACGTAGTCATTAGCTAAGCTCCCAACTCTAAGAAACACTGCTTCTACTATGAATACTCGATTACCACTCGGATTTTAAATTGCCTTATCAATCTCACCTCGAACGAAGTCTATCATGCCACGAATATCAAGTTAAAACACCCTGAAGGCAAAGGAAAAGGTGCCTGGGGTTCAAAGTCACCATCTAGATATAGAATTTTTGCATATACCTTCAACTCATCCCTTTGGCCCGAATCAACTGCTCTACCGCATCTGCATACAACCAACCATTTCAAAGCATAAATCATACTGGGCTTCTAGTCCATACTGGCCGAGTCTAACCAACACTGGAAACTCATATAAAAGACAACCCTTGAAGACTCAACGAAATAAGCATTTCAAACTCTCAACAACAAAGACGATGATCAATCTAAAGGTACCATGCTAATCCAAAATAGGCTCGCTCGCCTTAACCTACGCAACCTGATCACATATAACACACCACCACTGATTTCAAAACTTATGCCACTTAATCTGTCCAACCAACGTAGAATGGACCTCATACTAATTAGAACACCGCTGATATCTGGAATATCCAGCCTAACTCAAAGGTTAGCCAAAGACTAGGTGTCCAAGGCCAACTGTCACTGCACAACTGTAATGGGGAAGCTAAGTTATCCGAACTCATTGCCTTCCAACTCAAGAAGCTGCAACCAAAGAGAATCAACCACGAACCATTCAGAGTAGTTTGCTAGCCCACCATTCTGAAACCAAACCCCGGTTTACTAACCACTGCCCTTGTCGAACCTATATGCTGCCAATGAACCCTTAGGAACCAAAGCCAACTAGGCTTGAATATGTAAGTTGCCAAATACGTAGTTGTTACTGAAACCTCAAACCAATCAAAGGAGAAGCTACTGCAATCTGAAGTCGGTCGAATCAAGTTACCAACCCATAACCCAAGCAAACCTTCGTCGTCATCTCAGTCAACTACTAAAACACACAAGCACGAACAAGGAGTCATCTCCATCCTTTTTCAACTAAATAAAACCCTTCCTTAGCATATACTGAAACTTACAAACTCCTTCTCAAATAAAATCTGAAGCCATTACCTTAGTTCTCACATGTAAACTGCCAAACTCAATAAAGCAGGAGAAGAATGGGTCGGACGCGCAACTCACCCAAAATGCTACAAGTACAACTCAGCCACGAGGCTACTGTCAACACTTAGTTGAAAATGCTAGAGCCAAAACCCAATCACAATCCCAAAATCAAAAGCTCATCCAGAGAACTGTGATCGAAATTCATTCCGACTGGAACTGGGGAAAAAAAAATAAGACAACCCAACCGGTCAAGAAACTAAGGTAAACTATGGGAATAACCCATATACCTGCAAACCTCTTAACCCAACCAAACAAGGAGGGTCGACTCTAATCACCCAAAAAAAACAAAACCAAACCATGCTCACTAGAATAATCAACACCTCTCATCTCAAGACAGAAGCTCAAACTTCAGCACAACAATCGGTAATACCAAACCAAAATAAGAACCTCTAGCCATGCTAGATAATAGCCTAGGCAATCAACCATCTAGGACCGCTTAAAAGGAAAGACTCAGCATAAGTCTAGAGCCACAGAAAAATAGAAAACAAACCCAATCAGAAATACACTAACAAGAACTATCCACGAGCTACAACTCCGGGTAAACACCTCTCAAGGACATCTCACCCCATCTACTACTAAAGAATAAACTACCAATAAAACAATTCATAGATACTACAACTCAAGTAGTCAAACAACTAAATAAGTAGCAGGTAGGCATATAAGCAAATAAATGACAGAAGGGATAGAATCGCAACGCGAGCAGGACTATCATAAGTCGAAGGTAGTAGGAGCCTTACCTGGAGAAACAATATCAGGAACCACAACCTCGGGCCCACCAAGAAGGGCATCGGACTGACAGGGTCTAACACTGGTCAGAGTAGTCGAAGCTGACAGCTCAACCATACCTCACCGGGGATAATTTCTAAAATAGTGACCAACCACTCCACAATCATAACACCCTGGCTGACTGGGATATGCGAATGTGGGGCAATCCTTAGCAAAGTTCCCACACTCACCCCACTGAAAGCATACTCCACTGAATAAAGTCGGACATGAAGACCTCTCTGAACCTAACCGACCACTATGGCCTACATACCTTGAAGGTGAACCCTAAAGAACCTAATTCGTGCCATGTCTACCCTGCTCAACATGCCCTGTACCACCACCCTCTAAAACCTGTGGAGTAATTGTAACTGGCCTGGTAGATAAGAAGCAATGGAACCTATCTCTGGTAAAGAATCTCCTACCTCGAGTCTGAGAACCTCAAAAACTATCCTGGCGATGACGCTTCTTACTACTGCCCCCATATGCCACACGACATAAATCATCAACAGCCCAAGCATGATCCACTACCTGAAGTAAAGTCATCCCAACTGTAACCAAATGCTCGATCGCCAGACAGAGCGGTGAAATCAAACCTCCAATAAAGCTCTGAACCCTATCAAACTCTGAAGGCACAGTCCTAGAAGTACGCCTAACCATCTCATGAAATCTTGCCTCATAGTCCAACACCGACATACAACCCTACTGGAAAACTAGTATCTTAACCCTAGCTAAAGCACCTCTCAAAAAAACTGGGTACTGAAACACCCACCAGAGGACTCAGAGTCCTAGCCACGGTGTCTTGAAGAACTGGAGTAGCTATGAATCCAATCGTAGGTTGGGCTGACCCCAGACCTCCTATCTTATGCGATGAACCCTCACTCTGAAGTCCTGGCACTGACGGAAGCACTGAAGCAACAAGCACAGAAGCTTCGACATCACCCGCTGTCGAACTCATCTTAGGCATCTGAGAAGGAATGAAACAACCAAAGTTTATCAGTCCATAGGGCCAGGAACATACGATAAGGAGCCAAGAAGATGAAACTTTTCCTAACAATGCCCTGTAGCCTCCCGCAAATAGGATATGGAGGTCATTATACCAATCCGCGAGACTCTACTTAGACACTTGCTTCTGTACCACGACACTGGTGAACCTAGAGCTTTGATACCAAGTTGTCATGACCTAATTTCTTAGGTCATGATAACACCTACAACCCTCCAGTAGGCGAACCAATCCCTGCAGCCCAGAACGGTTAGTAATGGGATACTACCTAACTAATTACGCACAACAAGTAGAAATAAGCGATAGCTGAATATAAAGACAAGACACGCGGAAGCAACAACCCGAAATATATACACAAATGATACTACACCAACCCCAAGATTTGGTATCGACAGTACAGAAGCTTCTAATAGAGTATAAGTTCTAGAAGTAACAAAATATAAGTACAACTGTCTCTGAATATACAAAGAGTATCAGTACAAAAGATGAGATGTAGACAAGCCCCGACCGTCAGGCACTCACCCTAGTCTCGAACCCCCCAAAAGTTGCATGAGTCTCCAACACGATCAACGGTGAAAGCTCAACTAATATCTGCACCAGGAAGATACAGAAGTGAAGTATGAGCACCAAGACAATGGGTACTCAGTAGGCATCATTGGCCGACTGAGCACATATAAGATATAAAAACAGTAAAAAGCAGAATACAAGAAAGCAGTCACGGAAGCAAGGAAGAAGCACAAGGAACTAGCACAAGGAGAAATCAACCAAGAGCTACAAGTATACATGCTAGCACAACATATACATAACACAGAAACACACGTGTAAGGAAGAAGAACGCACCTGGAATCCTTGCAACAACAATATAAGTAAATAAAAAGAGAGAGTTGAGAAAATGGCGGTATACTGGTAAACTCAAGTAAAAGGAAAAGAAGGAAAGAAGTCTAACATACTCAGGATGGAAACAACAAGCATAAGGAAATCATTTCACCAATCCACTTCAAGATAGCATAAACAGGAATCCACCTTGCAAGTACAACCCTAGGCTGGAATAACTAACCCACAATAACCGAGGAATACTACTCAAATCCTAATAGGAATGGAACCAGAAACTCACAATCTGCTTAGAAGGCCACACAAAAGTGCCTCAATAGGATAGGACTCCCTAGCCCTCTCAATAATCACAATCCCACAACCAGAGCCTCAACAAGCTAAAAATTGCTAAATCACTAAGAAACAAGGACCAAAACCAGCTCTATAAAGCGACAAGAGTAATCTAAACTACCTACAGTCCCAACAGCCGCCCATACAATCGAAGAACGCAATCAAGTGAAAACAAACCCTCCGACCGCCCATACAACCAGAGCGTACACTGAACACACAGCAAACAAGGGTAGAATCTGAGTGAAATATGCATGATGATGATGAATCTGATGTAATAGTACCCCTTATGTTACCCCCTCCGGTACCTATAAGGCCCACTAGAGGCAGGATCCATGGAAGGCCCTTTCATGTGTACCTCTCCTTACCGTAATCACCTCCTCCTGGCATGCTACTCAGCCTGTAGCCTGTGGCCCAGGAACGACAGGGGTCCATGGAGGTCTACCCCTCGACCATATACAAAACCGCAAACCTCAAGTGTAACTCAATAATCGTAACCTCGTAGTACATTCCCGGCTTCGACCCAAGTCTAAAACAATAGTAGTAATCTCAAAAGACCCTCTCAAAAGGTGCTCAAAGTATACTCGGGTCTAAATCAGTGATAAAAGTCTCAAAAACTCTATCAGAGGGTGCCCACAGCGCATCCGGGTCTAAATCAGTCAGAAATCAGGTCTAGTGCTCTGCCCAGCAGAGCCTAGTATCAGTAGGAAATCAATTCTAGTACTCTGCCTAGCAGAGCCTCATATCAATAGAAAATCAGGTGTGAAATCATCCAAAATCCCATTTTTAACATCAAGTATACCAAAAAGGGGGCCCGGTGCCATGCAAGTTTAGGAAAAACCATCTATAGTGGCTCGCAGCCAAAATCAAAGTAAAACATACAGGGAAAACCTCTTTCATGGATGATATGCTCGCACACAAATATAAATTAGCCCAATGGCTCACAACATTCCTACCGGCCCTGCACAGGCTCCACAGCTACTCAGCAGACATAACTAGCCTAAAAGGATATCTCAATGTCTGGGACTCACGGACATTCCCAAATCACCCACCGTCTATGTTCTAGAGTCAATACAAGTCCACACAGGACCACAAGGGTGATATACAATACTACACGAATACTACAATCAGCGTATGAAATAAACGGAGAGAAAAGGCGGACAAAGTTTGGGGTACCAACCTATAACAACCCACCCAAGGATGCTAATTAATGCAGTTATAGCCTATATACGCAGAGTCTAGATAGGGAAAGCCATAACCTACCTATCGTCTGATGAATAGTTGCGGGGACGGCATCGTCCAGGCTTGAACTGCTCCGAGAAACTCCAAATTGCAAAACCACTATCAACACAATAATCTACATATTGAAACAAGACTAACGATACCCATAATTCTATAGAATAAGCTGGGTCAAAATTCGGGTCACCGGAAGGCCCATGGTCCCCACAACCCAAAACCAAAAATGGAAGAGCGCACCATGATCACCACACTCCCAAGTGTGAATTCTCAGAGTAAGAAGAAGTCTAACCAGGGAAAATGGCTCAAAATAGCCAGCCACTTCAAGAACAAACTAAGAATCAAAGGGGATGAATTTAACGGATTTAAGAGGATAAAACTCACCAATAAAGATGGAGGAACGATCAAGGCCAAGGAATTTGCACCCCAACACCAAGAATTGAGCAAAAATAGTGCTTAGACGAGCTTGGATCCATTATGAATAGAGAAATTGGTTTTAGAGTGAAGAAGACGAAGTTGGGGACTTATATATTGCCCAGGGGTCTTTCATCGCGATTGCGAGGGACCCCTCATGGTCGCAAGGATCACGCTGGCTAGACCATCGCAATCGCAATGGCTAGCCACGCGATCGCAAAGAACAAGGGAGGACTGGATTCATCGCGATCGCGATAGGAGATCAAGCGATCGTAAAGAGCAGGGCACCAAGTGCTTCATCGCGGTCGCGAGGAACGAGGCTTGTGATCACGATTAAGCCTTGAAGCCTGCACTTACAACAGCCAAAAACTTGCAACTTTTGAAAAACTCATTAGGGCCTTCCGGGCACAATCGGAACCCGGGACCCGAACCAACCAACTACATTATACAAACTCGGCATTCTGGAGCTAACGGCGCTGACGGAATTTCCATCCAAGGTCGTCTTTTCCGAATGTTGACCAAAGTCAACCAAACAAGCCCAACTGGCCTGAAAACACAGAATGAGAGAGAATTCCAAGCTGAAAAGCTCTCGGATCCCGACCAAAGGTCCAACTAGACCAAAGTCCACGCTCCGGAGCTAAGGAACAGTCAGAGTTCAATTCCGAGCACGTTCACCAAGAATTTTGACTGAAGTCAACGATTTCAAAAGCTTAAAGCTCTAAAATAAGGAACGGCCAAAAGACCAAACAAACGGCCCGGGCACCGAACTACCAGTCCCAACAAGCCATAAATGACTTGGGGCCGCTACAGGCAAGCTCTAACAGTAAAAGAAAGGCGAAAATGTGTAAATGACCTGAAGGGTCATTACATTAACGTTAGACCTCAAATAATAAAAACAATTAAAGATTATACAATAATTATCATTAAAAAAATTACAAACTACTCTCTCCGTTCACTTTTACTTGCCATATTTAAATATGACACTCCTATTGAGAAAACAATGATGGCATGACTATTATACCATATTACCCTGTTAATTAATGTTTAGTATTAAGTCTTGAAAAATGATTTGGAAAATAAGTAATTAATGCTAAGAATAAAACTAAAAAAATAATTATCTTTTCTTGATATGTTAAAAGTAATAACTAAATGTGAAAATCTATTTTTAAGATAATAGACAACCAAAAATAAACGAAGGGAGTATCAGTTATGTTGGGCCCGTGCACAGCACGGGGGAGAGGAGCTTAGGGTCAGCCGACAAAATGACCAATTTGGCCCTCTCATTCCCTCTTATTTACTAACTAATAAATAATAATAATAATAATAATAATAATAATAACAATAATAATATTGTATTATTATTAGCAATATAGTTTTTTTAATAATTTATATATTTTAAAATTACTTATAATAACTACTATAAATCATAATAATTACTAATAATTTAAAATATTTAAAAAATGTATATAAATTTAATTGACTTCTAAAATTTATCAATGCCACATAAATTGGGACAGAGTAAATAACATGCAAATGACGTAAAAGGTACTATAAATCATGATAATTAACAACTTAAAATATTTAAAAGACATAAAAAATTTGGTTGATTCTTAAAATTCTATTACCACCACATAAATTAGAGGAGAGGGAGTAATATATATTATTTTAAAAATATGTTGAAAGTAAAATAAATAATAGTAATAATAAAATAATAATATTGTATTATTAATAGTAATATAGTCTTTTTAATAAGTTATATATTTAAAATTACTTGTAGTATAAATCATAATAATTAATAACTTAAAATATTTAAAATATATATATAAATTTAATTAACTTTTAAAATTTATCAGTGCCAAATAAATTGGGACAGAAGAAGTACCATGCAAATGACGTAAAAAGTACTATAAATCATGATAATTACCAACTTAAAATATTTAAAAGACATAAAAAATTTAGTTGATTCTCACAATTCTATCACCACCGCATAAATTAGAGGATAGGGAGTAACATATATTATTTTAAAATTATATTGAAAGTACTATAAATCACAATAATTAATAACTTAAAATATTTAAAACCTATATAAAAAATTTGTTTGACTCTCCAAATTCTATCAGTGCCACATAAATTAGGACAGAGAAAATAACATATATTATTTAAAAATTATGTAAAGAGTAATATAAATCACAATAATTAAAATTTTGAAATCATAATAAAAAAAATTGAATTTCCGGTTCTGACAAAAAATTGACCATTTTGCCTTCTTCTTTTGTAGAATTACATTAATTAAAAAAAATTAATAATTTATATATTTGAAAAATATGTAATAAGTACTATAAATCATAATAATTAATAATTTATAATATTTAAAAAAAATTGATTGTCTCAAAATTTATCTGTGCCATATAAATTGGGACAGAGGAAGTAACATTAAAATATCGTAAAAAGTACTATAAATCACGATAATTAATAATTTAAAATATTTTAAAAACATAAAAAATGTGGTTGATTCTTAAAATTCTATCAATGTCACATAAACTGGAGCAGAGGGAGTAACATATATTATTTAAAAATTATATTAAAAGTATTGTAAATCAAAATAATTAACAACTTAAAATATCTACAAACTATATAAAAAATTTGGTTGACTCTCCAAATATGCTACATAAATTGGGACAGAGAAAATAAATATATTATCTAAAAATTATGTCAAAAATCCTATAAATTACAATAATTAACAATTTAAAATATTTAAAATCAAACAAAAAAAATTTGACTTTTCAAATTCATCTGTGTGACATAAATTAAAACATAAAAAGTAGTATATATTGGTCCCGTGCTTGCACGGGCGATTGTATCTGGTATACTTATGAAGGGCAATAAGCAGGCACGAGGTCGACATGCCTGCTTGTGCTGCCTGCTTGGATATTTTCTTTTATACTTTCATCGTATTAATTTGTTTATCTTACTTTTTTATTTAATATGTTATATATTTTAAAATTACGTAAATAAGTAGTATAAATTACAATAATAACAACTTAAAATATTTAAAAGACAATGAAAAAATTGGTTGTCTCTCAATATTTATCAGTGTCACATAAATTGAGACAGAAGAAAAAGTACTATAAATCATAATAATTAACAATTTAAAATATTTAAAAGATATATTAAAAATTTAGTTGACTTTCGAAATTATAACGATGTCACATAAATTGAGACAGAGGGAGTAACATATATTATTTGAAAATTACGTAAAAGATATTATAAATTATAATAGTTAACAAGCTAAAATATCTAAAAATCATATAAAAAATTTTGATTGACTATCTAAATTTTATTTGTGTCAAACAAATTGAGATAAAAAAAATTAATATATATTGAGTCCATGCTAGTATGGGATCCTCTATATCTAGTATGTGTGTGTATATATATGTGAGGTTTGATTCATTCATTGTATCCTACACTTTTCATTAAAGTTATATAGCAAAGGACTATGCGAACTCATTTGACAGTCATCAACAAGTAAATCTTGAAGTTCTTGGTAAAAAAATTTCAAACACATAAATTTAATATTAGCGAATAAGAAAGATATTTTAAGCTAAAAATGTAGTAATATTTTGGTAAAGTTGTCAAATGATGATTCAAGCAGAAGTAATACTTTTTCATATGAATGTAAAACTGGAGCGAAAGCTTAATCCTAAGTACTATACTTTCCTATATGAATGTGAGCTTGAGCGAAATCTAACCCTACAAAGGGTCCAAATATAAGTCTAGGTCCACAATATCCTCTGTTAAAGAGGGTATTTTTCTTATGTTGTTAGGTAATTAGTTTTTGTTATTCAAACTGTATTTAGGTTGCAAGGGTAATTGGAACTGGGACATTTAATTATGGAAGGAGAGAATTTTATTTCTGAGTAAATCACCTTAAAAAACTTTGTTCTTGCGATATTAATTTCTACTTTTTCCTATTTAAAAACATAGTCTATTTCTCCTAAGTGTTATCCTTCATCTCCACTTTTCGTCTTAATATTTTTAGTAGGCATCAAGTCAGCTGATTATTGTGTGATATATGCTATAGATTTCTTGAGTTAAAGGTATTAACTCTTTCTGATTGTTTTATGATCTTATCGCATTTTGCTTTCCACATCTCAATTGCAAAAGAGATCACATGTAACATGTAAAAAAATCATGTTGAATAGACAATTTTTCGTTCTTTCATCATGGATTTCATGTAAAAAATAAAATTGTTCTTCACATTTGTGACACTATGTGCAAAGAATGGGCAATAGATACGGATGTTTTAACTTTCATCACGAATTTCATGTAAAGAATGAAATTGTGCTTCATCTTCCAAAAGCAACAAATCACAGATTTCATGTAAAGAAATTTTAATTTCTCAATGTTAATGTTCTTCCCAGGAAGATAAATGGAATGGTTACTTTTTGTTCCCTTACTCTCTTTTCCAGGATGTCTCTCGAGTTGGCTTGACAGATGTCTCTCGAGTTGGTTAATCCGTCATTGTTCTAAAGTTTGCGCTAAGCTTGGATGATATTCCTTTAATGTTTGCTTGTTTAAAGCCTATTGTTCTTCCTCATTTAGCATATTGTTGCATCCAACGCACACGCAAGTATACGCTATCATACAAATAATATAGGATTGTAACTCCAGATATTATACTCACAGAGACTTGTCAATTAATTATTTACTATAAACTAATGTTAATTATCTATTTAAGTGGTGAAACCTAATGATAGATTTATGGATTAACTAAACTAAGGATAGAGATAAGTTAACTAATGAACAATTTATCAAACAAAGAGAGGATTCTTATGAAATCAATACGACGAAATCAATCTTGGACTATGCATATGCTACCAATCATGTTGAGCAATCACTTGAACTGATTCTGACTATTTATCAGATTACTAGTTGCGGGTTGATATTTGTGATGTTGAGTGACTTTCCAATCTTCCTCTACGCCTATTCGATTATTCTTAATTTCCATATTTATATGGTCATCGATCGATAGTAAAATACATGTGATTAATCTTTCGTATCAACTAATCAAGGCCAACGGATGTATTCTATCCACGTTAGTGAATTGTTCCCCCCTTAAGAGTTCTAAGACTAAGTTCTATATTCTCTTATTGCATATGTAAGTTTCCTATTCCTATTTCAATCTACGCACCATAGATAGTATTTTAATATTGATCAAGTAAATAAATAATCAAGAGCAAGAAAAAGTAAGCAACCAAACGAGTCATAGCACGACGATAAATATGTTAACAAATTGAATCAAGTTTATATAACAATAATCAAAAAGCTACCATAACCCTAAATGAGAAGTCTACTTCCACATATACATGGAGATATTACTACAAGTCAACTTATCAAGAATGTAAGAATACATATAATGGAGAAGAAAGGATAAAATCGATGTTCTCCGACTTTCACGGCGGCTTCAAACTCTCCCTAGGTCAAAAGTTCTCCCTAATTTCGTGCTCCTTCTCCCCCTAATCATTCTACATCTTCTTAATTGATTCTCTCTTAAATTTTAAAGAAAAGTAGTATTTATAGGGTTTCATGGGGTTCCGAGTCAGTTATGGGTCAAATTTCCTTCTTAAAAATGAATCGGGCAAAAACTGCCCAAATTTGCACTACGGGGATGCCCTATGCGGCGCCAAGGGCGGGGCCATAGTGCATTTGGGAAGTCCACTTATTTTTTGCCTTTTTTCACCATTTTACCTCCGTTAAGCTCCCATCTTGATCTAGTTTTCATGGATATGCTCTGGACCATCATCCTCAGCTCCTACTTAGAATTTAAAACTTATCGCTCCATTATACTCAAAATTTGTGCAAAATCTCTTACTTTTTATCCTACACATCAAGACAAGATCCATAAGCGTATTCCATATAAACTTCGCTTAAAACCATATTAAAACAAGTGAAATGTGAGGTAATATATATCATAAAATTACTACTTTAAGCCTCACATCAAGATCCCACACTTAAACTTTTGTTCGTCCTCAAGTAAGCTCTACCCAAATAGTACAACTCTACTACATCTACACCAATTGAAACATGATTACTTAAGCTAAGACTACAACGACTAGGATGGATGACAAGCTCTTACTACAACATGCTTTATTCATTCAACAAATTTAAAACTCATGAACAAATACTTCAAGACCACCTAGCCTAAAGAACTGATTCTACGAGCTTTGCAAACACTCATAGATTACCTAATCAAGAAATCAAATACTTCACCTTATCTTTCGTCAACCATGTGTCCTCACCACAAGAGAGTTACTCATATTCACTCACAAGTATGCACAATATCATATGAATGGGTATAAGAATAGAATTATGCTCACTCTTAAAAAGAATCCACATGCAACATAAGATGAACCATAAGTTTTCTCTTAGTGTACTACTCCATATATATAAGAACGCCAGACTTAAGATCAAGTAGGACTTTCATGGTTGTAGTGTAGGCTAAGGAACGGGTAAAAAATATTTTTAGATATAATAGTGACTATCTTCCTAAGTAATTTAATGCATTCACAATTTTCTTCCTTTTTGGCTCATTCTTCAATCAACTAACTTCTTTTCTTTACTCTTCTCAACCATAGACTTTCTTTATTTTTCCATCTTTTTAAGCACATTCACACACCATTAGTAAGGAGAAATCAAACATATATATTTTTTCTTTTTCACTTTTTCTACTCCCTACCAATATTATATGGATTTTTTCACATGTCTCTCTGTTTAGTTTTTCCCACAGGCTTCCACTTTAACTCTTTCCCTTTTTAGATTCTCACTCCTTATAACTCTCATTTTTCAATCAAAGTGCTTAGGAGTTCTGGATCAAATTAAAGGTCAATTGAAAGAAAAGGATTATGCTTCATATGTGGCTATCAAAGAATAGGATAAAAGCTCAAAGGCGCTAACTAGGATCATTCATTGTGGGTAGGTAAAGCAAAGGATAAAAACAAGGCTAATAAAAGAAATTCCTATATCATCTCCTAAACTCCACATTCTTCATTTCATTTTGTAAACACACCAAGCAAGTTCTAGACATCAATATGAAAACATGAAATATCACAAAATACTAACACATATGGAACATGCTCAACTCAAGAAGCATCCATCATGTTCACCACTTTTCCTTCCACTTTGAGGATATGAATCTCACCCCTAATTTCTTTTCTAATTTTCTACAATGCTCAAGGGGCGATGGTGTAAATATGAAGGTACCAAGCCATAGATGTCACATCTTATACTTCTTGGCCCTTAAGTGAGAAATATCCTTTTGTCTTTTGACATATAAAATTTTAGAATATAAGGGCCTTTTTCCTCATCTACACACTTTACCATTAGTTCAAAAGGCTCAATTTTTATATCGCCAACCAAACACAATATTGAAAAGTGCTTAGAATGAGGTCCAACATGCCTCAACTCCAAAACTTCATTCTCTTCGACATTCTCACTATTGCACACCTGTTCAACATTGGCATCAATCAAAATAAGATAGTTGAATGGTTGAAATTCCTCTTTCTGGTTCATAAGTTGGACAATAATCATAATAATTGGTGGTTGGGCATCAGACGCTTCAATCTTTTCATTTAACTGAGCCAATATGTCATGGATCTCTAAGCTAAAATTGTCTAATTTTTGTATGAGTTCAGTTCTGTCTTATATAAATTATGTGGCTACATCTGTAAGAGAATAATGAAGAGACCCATGATATCTCATTCGTGAAGCTTATTTTTTTAGCCAAGTTTGACTCACTACTTCTGCTTCATCAAAGGCAACTTCATGCACAAACTCCCTCACTTCTTTTGAAGGTTCATCCTTAGTATTAGCTAAGTCTGTAACTTGCAAATCATTACAAGTTTTAGGCTTATACTTTATTTCTGAGAGTTCAGCCTTAAGCCTTTCCATTCCTTTCCTAATTTCCTGAGTCTTCTCTCGTAACAATGCAGTGTACTCTTGTATCTGTCTTATCAAATTGTTCGTCTGAGCATGACTTTCTACATCCTCCACTTCAATACCCCTGTCAACATCATAAACAATAGAAGAATCATAATAGGGGCTTGGAGATGGGGAATAAAAGTAAGGACAATCATTCTCAGATGAACTAGGCTATAATCAACTAACTCTTGTAAGGTTACGGTATCACTGTACTTCTGGATGCTAAACTCTCCCTAATAGGTTGTAACCGAAGATGCTAAACCATTGCTTGGTCTTCTTCTGAGGACTCTCTTAGCTTCCTCTTTACCCTTAAGGCTATCACTAGAGGATTTATACTCTTACTGGCACACCTGACCACTTCTTCTAACACTTAGCAATTTGACCTTCACTTATTCATCTACTAACATCGCATCTCTAAGTTCACATCCACCCAAATCAATTGAATTAAAACCACACTAAGGGACTCAACATCGTCTATCTAGGATTTTCTAAATTCATCTCTTAAGAACACCCTATAATATACACCTAGCCTTCCCCATAATTAGCAACCCAAGAATTCTAAACTAGACACACATAGCACTATAGGATCTTTAAATATCATGCAACAACATACTGCTCTGGTTACACATCTATATTTTTAATACTTAAGGCTCCCTCCTTTATCTAATGACTTAGTCACAATTACCAATTCATCTAGGGGTTACATATACATCTTACCGGTGATGCACCAAAATTACACTTGTTTTTAGAAGCGTAAGCGATCGCTGTTCAAATATAGAACCTAATGAAGGTTGGGGTCGATCCCATAGGGAATATGGTAGGATTATGGTTGATTAGTGTTTACCTATGTTGTTAGAAATTTATTTCCCTCAAAAGAGGGGGTTTTTAGTAACAAATATTAAACTTAACTTAGATTCATAACAAGTGATAAGTAATAGTTTCAGAAGTTGTTATCAATAAGAGAAGCAACTAGGGTAGTGTTCCCCATGAGATTATAATTTAGCAAGGCATTGTACTTAGTAAACTAGCTTGGTGATTAGCATGTCGAATCGGTAAGTTAGGTTCACCTAAATAGTTAGTCCCTCAGATAGATGAATTTCACCACACGTCTTGGTTCAACCGCGGGTGTATGATTTACTAACCCTTACTCTGGATCTCAGATTAGCTATTTTCGGACAAGGTCAAGCTATTAGATGAGGGTTGGTAGCCTCAAATCTCTATTGTTGAACAACCATTTTCCTATTTGTTTCCTCCTTGGTCTAGCAAGTAAGGATAAGGTGAGTTCCAACATTGTACATCGTTAAAAAGCAATCAAATCGAAGGGAAAACAATACATGCATCAACACCACCCTAGAATTACCAAGTACTTTGCCTACTTAGTTAATCCTTCATGGTTCCCACAACCCTAGTTGTGGATTTAGCTACTCATGTTCATAAGTGAATGATCAGAAGTTGTTGAAACAATCATGAGCATATACTTACAAGAAGAAGTAAAGAAATCAAGAATCATGAAGAAATCTCAAGAACACTTCAATAAAATCAAAAACAAACTTTAATTCTCAAGAACTTATGTTATGATGTCTCCAAAACACAATCAAACATGACAATCTTCGAACAATGTCGGAACCCCAAAATAAAACCTAAGGGAAAGTACTTATAGACAACAAAGACCAAATCCTAAGAAGACTAGGAAATCTAGACACGGCACCTCGGACGGGATGCCCCAAGGTCCATCATGGATGCGACGGGCGTCGTGGGTGCCCGTCGGACTTCTTTCAATCTGAGCTTCAAGTTCGCTGCCTCGTTCTCACGGCTATGATGGGACGTCATGTCTGCAACGTTCGTTGTGGTTACCCATTATCTCTCCTTAGTCTCTCAACATTCTCACTGCCTTATTTCCATGGGCGACTGTGATGGGATGTCATGAGTGCGACGCCCATCGTGGTTGCTCGTCACCCTTACTTAGTTGCTTCACATTGGTCTCTGGCTCATATCAATGGGCCCTGCGATGTCCCGTCGTGTCTTTCACGGACTCGTGGCAGCCCGTCAGGCTTTTATGCCTTAGTTTCTCCTACTGCCTCATTTAGACGTCTTCTCCCATGGGACGTTGTGGATCCCATGCCCGTGGGCATGCTTTTTGCCAAGAGAACTGCAATACTTTAGTATTTTCATATTTTTAATCATTTTCCCTGTACAAGCAACAAACGACATCAAATCTAACAAAATATGCTTAAGAACACCCAAAAATCCTTATTATTAAGAGTCTAAAGTGCCGTGAAATCACGGCATATCAACACCCTCAACTTAGAATGTTTTCTTGTCCTTAAGCAATAAATGAAAACAACAACTAACACGATGCTTAAGTAAAAGAAACTAGAAACTAGAGCAGCAGCATAATTCATTTATCTCTCAAATCTCAGAACAGTACCCACTCCTTAACAGATCAAAAACCAGTGCATTTAGTCAAGTTATCAGAACAACATAAGATGGATCCATGAGTGACAACATGATATTCATGAGTGAGCTAGCATACACAGATAGGCATTCCAACCAAATAGTTAGCAATCACAGTCCACTCTAGTGCCCTCACAACAAAGAAGTTTCGATCACACATAATTGTAACTTAACAAACAGGGACTGGGAACACACTTACTCTCACAAGGAAGTTCAAGTTGTACATGCACAATACCATAGGCTTGCCCTTATTTTCTATGCCTTAGATTTCAAACAGTTTGGTTAGGATCACTATAGGACTTTGTTAGGCTTGTAATGTAGGCTTAGGGACGAGAATGGTACATTTGGGTAAATAGTGACTATGCTCTCCTTGACACTACAATTACTTCTTTATTCTCCACCTTTTCAGACCTTACAGTTTTCCTCCCTTATTCTCCTGTCTTAGACTTCGGGTGTGACTTTTATTATATTTTTTTGCACTTTTTTTCATCAATTTTTTTTCTTCTTTCTTTTCTTTTCTTATTTCCTTTGTAGCACATAAACCACACCCGCTAAACTTATTTTTAATACTAACCCGATCTCTTCATACCCAACACTTCCTACTCACCCCTACAGTAGCCACCCTCAACTTAGGCTTTTAGCCTGAGTTGAGGTGCACAATGTCCAAGGAGGGACCAGGGCCAAAACAAAGATTTATCAGAAATAGGGAAGGTGAACAGGCTAACAACAAAAAGGTTTAACTTTTAGGCTCAAATTCAGGGATCAAAGGAATTCAGTTTCATATGGTAGGTCATTTGGCTAAAGTGGACTTATTTCAAAAATGGCCTATGATCACATCCTAGACAAACCATTCTACAATCAAGACTAACCAGACAAGTTCTAGATCGCACAGTACAGCAAGAACAGATAATAAATAGCTCACTTCCCACATGGCATAGAGTTAAGACTACAGATTAGCTAACTACCAGTTCATGCTTTAGCTTAAGCTACTTATCTCAGTTACATGCACGCTGTCATTTACAGATCCATAAAGGTCAGTTCTAATACCTTATTGCACAAAAATTTGGAGGGGTCTCCATTTTTCATAGAATTTCTTTAAAAAAATCAGAACATGGCTGCATTTAGTTCCTAATTTAATTCTACAAACAGATATCCTTGTCACGACCCAATTTCTCGGTCATGATGGCACCTACAACCCCCGGTAGGTGAACCAATCCCTGTAGCCCAGAACAGTTAGTAATGGGCTACTATCTAGCAAATAAGGGAACAAGACAAATAAAATAGATAACAGGGATATAAATATATACATATGCGAAAACTAAACCAAACCCCAAGACCTGGTATCATAGTATAGAGCCCAAACTACTTACATGGAGTGCAAATAATCCAAAATAATATATACAGATGTCTCTGAAGGGTAATAGAGTACATGAAGCAAAAGATAAACTAAAGCTAAGCTCCGATCGCCAAGAGCTCACCCTCAGCCTGAAGTAGTCCCCAATAGATCTCCAAGCACGAATCACAACGATCTAACGGCGATGGCCCACGCTAGGATCTGCACCCAAAGATGCAGGGGGTAGGGGTGAGCACCAAATGCGAAGCATAAGGTACCCAGTAGGTATCATAGGTCGACTGGGCACATATAAGATAAAAGCGTAGTAATAGACATAATAGAAGCAAGCAGTCACAGAAATCAACGAAAGGTACACATGAACTAACCCAGAGGGAAATCAACAGAACCACATGTGAGGCTAGTAAGCAGAATATACACACCGTAGGCACAGGTGAAAGTAAGAAACAACGCACCTGGGGTCCTTGCAATAACAGTGTATATAAAATAAGTTTACGAAATGGGCGGTATACCAGTAACCTCAAGTGTAAGAAGAAGAGAGAAAGAGTAATGATAGGCATGCTCAGAGACATGAATCAAACTCAACTAATCATATCAATCTCAAATCCGGAAACTAACAGTCTAGCAGTAACCAATTTCATACTTAACCGCAACAGGGAACAATTCTGTAAGTAAATAGCAAAAGTCTACCTACAGTCCCCCGGTCGCCCATACAACCGAGGAACACAAACAAGTGAATACAAACCCTCCGGCATCCCATACTACCGGAGCGTACAATCAGCAAACAACAAACAAGGGTGGAGCCTCGAACAATGAATGATATGATGCATGAAGATCTCAAGTGCCATAGTATCTCTGTATGTACCTCCTCCGGCGCCGATCCGGCCCAGCAGGTAGGTTCCATGAAAGGACACTGCCCGTATACCTCTACTCCACCGTATACCCCTCCTCCGGCACACGCAGCCCATAGCCCCTGGCCCAGATGGCAAGGTCCATGGAGGTCCCAGACCCCATACTGAAACTCTGTATCAACACATGTTGTCCGGAAGCAAGTCCGGTATCAAGATAGAGACCCAGTCTCGAATATGCAATGCCCAGACCCTGTCCAGGACTAAAGTAGTAGGAAAATGTCTCAAAAACCCCTCCAAGGGTGCCCGGGCATAACCGGGTCTAAACAGTAGAAAGTCATCTCAGGTGCTCGGTCCGACCGAGGCTAAAATTATCTCAAGTAGCAAGAAAACTCAACTAGCACCCCGGCCCTGCCGAGTCTAGCATTAATCATAAAACTGGTGATTTAAATCATAATTTTACTTTCTTGCCCAAAAATATTCACAAGTTAAATCAAACCATTTCCAAATTATTTCCATCAAAACGGGCCCCCCGGGCCATGCAAGGTTTAGAAAATATTGTCCGTAGGCCCGAAGCCCAAACCGTAGTAAAACATGTATAAAATTATTTTATATGCATGAAAATGGTATGATCAAACACAATAGCTGCCCAGCAGCCTACAATCAACCTATCGACCCTGCACAGGCCCACAGCTACTCAGCAAGCCTAACCAGCCTAGAAGGATAATTTTATGCCCGGGACTCGCGGATATTCCCAAAATCCCACCTTCTATGTTCCAGAGTGAACAAGGCCTCACAGGACCACAAGGGTAAATAAAATATATCGGCAAATACTAAAAGCAACGGAGGAATAAAAGGAGGCGGACATGAATAAAGCAGTCGAGGTCTGTGGTACCAACCTACTAACCAACCCAAGGATGCCCATTAATACAATTTTATTCTATATATGCGGAGTCTAGGGAAAATAAACCGTAACCTACCTGTCGTCCGACGACAAGCTGCTAGAACGATGGTTTCCGAGCCGGAACCACTCCGAGAACCTCCAAAATAAAATTAAACTCGAATTCGGGCTTTTGAATAATTTGACGTAGATAATTGACTTCCCTTTTTAATCAACGTGCAGATATGCACCTCTGCCTAATACCTATAAGCCGTATGGATATGTGCAGCAAAAGGATATGAATGCTTGCTAAAGCTATCCATGCTAATGCTGCAAGTTCCAATGATGCCACCACTTAGGTATGGTCATGGTGTCCACTCCCTCCACTTCCACGTGGAGGTAGAGGTGGCACCAAGCTATTCATTCCCCAATACGTATATATTCGGGTATTGCATAAGTTCGTAGTATAATAAATATAATATTTTAAATATACCAGAATTCATAGAAAATTATTTCAAACAAAACCTACTATATTATAATAATAATTTTCAACATAATTAAATTTACTATCTCCGTTAAAATATTACAATGAATAAAAACTTTATAAAATAAATACATATACAATTATATCATAACAAAATATTTTTCATAAACCTTTAAAATATTTGAAAAGGCAATAATAATATAATTTTTACCAAATTCAACTTTTAAATAAAATATTTTCAAATACACGCACGATGCTAATAAAATTCTTAAGCCTAGGCTCGTAATTCACCAACGCACGATTTTGATACTCAAGAATTCTCTCGGGATCCTCCCTTATGTTTCATCACTATTTCAAAACTGAAATGGCGTTTTAAAACGTGAAGTCGAGGCTTAAATCGAGTTTAACCCGACCCGGTTCGCGACCCGGTTCGCAACCCTTTTTCTGCCAGACAGTCCACGGTAAAACAGTCATAACTTTTTACTCCGAGATCAGTTGGACATGAGGTTTTCTGCGTAGGAAACTAGACTCGTAGACCTTCGATTTGGTATTTCGGGGGACTTCTAACTCTTTATATATTGGGAGAAAAGCCCAGAGACATTTTACCCAAAGTTCAGGAAATTTGTTAAAGAACTTACGATAACTTTTATCGATTTGCTTGACTTCAAACTTATACGTGGAAATGACCGGAAGGGTCATTACATCATCCACTACTAAAATGGGCTTTCGTCCTCGAAAGTCAAGGTCAAGGGGGTACCTGAAGGCTAAAATAGCTGCGGATACTGATCCTGAATATCTCTCTCGGTCTCCCAGGTAGCCTCCTCGACTGGACGGTGCCTCCACTGAACCTTAACAACCGGGATCTCTCGAGACCTCAATCTCCTGACATCTCTGGACAAAATAGCTGCCGGCTCCTCAACAAAGGCTAAATCCTCACCCAACTGAACTGAATCCCATTGCAACACATGAGACTCATCTGAGACATACCGACGCAACATCAAAACATGAAATACAGGATGTATAGCTGAAAATATCGGAGGCAAGGCTAGCTGATAGGCAACGCTACCAACCCTCTGAAGAATCTCAAATGGCCCAATGTACCTGGGGCTAAGCTTGCCCCGCCTACCAAATCTCATCACTCCCTTCATGGGCGATACACGGAGAAACACCAAGTCACCGACACTAAACTCCAAGGCACGAAGCCTACGATCAGCATAACTCTTCTGCCTGCTCTGAGCTGCCCGAAGTCTTTCCTGAATCACTCGGACTCGGTCTAAGGAATCTCGAAGCAAATCTGTGCTCTGTGGCCCAGCACTAAAACCATCAAACCAACCTACCGGTGATCTGCAACGCCTGCCATACAAAGCCTCAAAAGGTGCCATGCCGTTACTCGAATGGAAGCTGTTATTATAAGCAAACTCTGCCAAGGGAACAAACTGATCCCAAGAACCTCCAAAGTCAAGAACACAGGCTCAAAGCATGTCCTCCAAAATTTGAATGGTCCTCTCGGACTGGCCATCTGTCTGAGGGTGAAAAGCGGTACTAAGATGAACCTCTGTACCCAAATCTCGCTGAATAGCCCTCCAGAACTGAGATGTGAACTGAGTGCCGCAGTCTGAAATGATAGAAGCTGGGACCCCATGCAACCGAACAATCTCACGAAGGTAGATCTGAGCTAACCTCTCTGCACCATAAGAAGTCTGAACTGGCAAGAAATGTGCTGACTTAGTCAGCCTATCAACAATCACCCATATGGAATCAAACCCATGAGAAGTACGAGGCAACCCAACAACAAAGTCCATAGTAATCCCTTCCCACTTCCACTCAGGAATGGGAAGTCGCTGCATCAAACCACCAGGTCTCATGTTCTCGAACTTAACCTGCTGACAGTTCAAGCACCGAGATACAAACTCCGCTATATCCCGCTTCATACCACTCCACCAGTAAAGCTGCCTCAAGTCTCTATACATCTTTGTTGTGCCAGGGTGAATGGAGTATCTAGTACAATG